>JALIZH010016297.1:0-96202 GCA_030522465.1 Rhipicephalus appendiculatus | reverse complement strand
GCGTCGTGTCGATCTAGCGGCGGTGCCCGAATCTGATATTTCGTGTACACGCAGCCCTGCAAGAGTTTAGGCACGTATTACAAATAGGAATTCTGCGCAGCGCGTGGAATCGAAAGCTTGAACGATATTAAACGTTACGCAAATGCGCCATCTTATCGCCTAGGCACATTCGACAATCTGCCTAGCACCGCTTGGCGTCGGTGTCGTCGAACGGACTTATGGATGAATAGGTGCATGCTCTGACTGGCTCTAATAAAACCGGTTGATGAGAACTTGAGGCGGTGTGGCGTTTCGTAATATAATCACTGGAGATAATTTTGACGCCAGAGTCGTCGGGCTCTGCGAGCGCGGCAATTGATCCAGCGTGCGGAATATGAGTAGAGCACGGATTTTCATGAACTTTGCCCTGACGGCTTCAAAATGGTGTTGTCACTTAGCGATTGTAATGTTTTCTACAAAATATTCCATTGCAAATTCCGTCACTCGCACTGCGCGTTCGCGTACGTATTGCTTTTCAATCGTATTGGTTTAGAAAAGTTACGTAGACTCAAAATTTGGGGATATGAAGGCGAAGGCATCGTATTTTAGGCAAGGGAACGTTATAATCAATGATATTGTCGAGCCCATTTCATGCCCGTCATTTCCATGTTATTTGAACGTCCGCAACATAATATTGGCCTCTAATAATTTCACCATGAACTTCTTGACCAGCATGTTAATTAATAATTTTCTTGTTTCGAAGTACTTCTCACCGGTATGCTTCGTTAACGCCAACTAAAAATTTTCGGGGCCCAATGAAATGTTGAACGGTTTGCCTGGCGCAGTTATAGTTCTGCCGGTTTCGAAAGCACATCGGAATTGTATTTTTTGTAATGGCTTATATTGCATTTTGGCACGAGCACTTCGGCATGTTGGTTACCAATAGTTTAAGTGAATTTGTACGACGGTTATAATGTTATGCTTTATGTATAGGCATATTATGTACATTACCTTCCTTGTAATGACCCCATGAGCGAGGTTTTCAGAATCAAATACGCAAAGGTAATGCAAGAATTTCATCATCACTCAACAGGCAAAATATGATGCGCTGCAGCATTTTTCTACATGCGAATTTTCAAGCCAAGCTGGCCATAACTCACAGATTCTTGTGTAGGGGCCGTAAGCGAAAAGTCTGGCGCCAGCGAGCGTATACTCTTAATCAGGTCCTGGTTAAATGTTGGCTATATCCAGGAAATCAAACGTAAAATGTCCGGTTTCCTGGCTATATCTAGCACTTTAAGCGGGACCTGATTAAGAGTATATACAAAAGCGGCCCTCGAAGGTGCGACAGTGGTGTGCACATCTGTATGCGCCGTTTTTCATGAGGGGGGCTCTCTCTCTCGACCGTGGGCTTGTCGACGATCAGCCGGTTTTGATATGGTAATATGATTTTTTTTTTTTTTTTTTTTGTTGAGGGCACTCGTCATTTCACGTTGCCAGATTTCATTGTTGCCTGAATCTTAACTCGTGACCGTCGTTGTTGCATGTAGCAATTGAAGTGTAGCGCCGCAAAGAATGCGAATAGCGGTCCAGTTCCTGGCATGGAGGAAGAAAACATCTAGGCGGAAGCACAGCGCCATGCTATAAGAAAGAAAGAAAGAAAGAAAGAAAGAAAGAAAGAAAGAAAGAAAGAAAGAAAGAAAGAAAGAAAGAAAGAAAGAAAGAAAGAAAGAAAGAAAGAAAGAAAGAAAGAAAGAAAGAAAGAAAGAAAGAAAGAAAGAAAGAAAGAAAGAAAGAAAGAAAGACAAGTCGCACGCCAAGCTTCACTTCTCCCCATTTTACAAAACAGGGAACGGCTTCTGAATTTTGTGCTATAAGATTGTTGTTTAGGTTAGGTGCTTTTGAAACGGTACGTCTGAATAATATCATGCACACAACGAAAGTACTTAGCACCAACCTTGGAAGCGAACAGGGTTTTGCGAGAGGTAACGAGGCACTGGAAGTGATGAAGGAATATGTCTACCTATGACAGCTAGCGACAGTGGAGCCGTACCATGAGACTGAAGCAACCAGAAGAATATATCTCAACATAGATTAGCACGTCTAGATACATTTGCACTTATAGTAGGAGTCAAATGTATAGAGTTCAGTAGGTTTGAGAAAAGTTAATGTCCCAGCAAAATGTTCCTGTATTTTGTCGAACTGCACACTACTTTTTCAGCAGGCTTTAGAAGGGGTGGGAATTGAAGTACAAGACTGCCTGCCGAAGCATCGGAAATATTCAGCTTTTCCTTGTGTCTCATGGTCTCTAAAGTTTTGACCCTGACTGTACGGATGTCCTACGTGTCCATTCGTGCGTTGGAGCTTTCACGCTGCTATGATTTCTGTGCTGACGAGTGATTACAGCGTTGCACTCTTCACTATTAAGCTCTGGGCATTGAGTATGAAATCAAGCAAAATCAAAAGTAGTGAAGACACTGAATATAAACGGGAGACTGCGAAGTTTTCAGATACCGATCTTTCGTACTCGTTGACTACTTCGCATGAAAGTGTTCCCCACAATGCCTGACATCCGCCGAATTTCTTAAGATTACTAAAAAAATTCGGCAGATCCCAAGTACCATGGGAATCGATGTTATGCGAAGCATGTGGAGGTAAGGTGACTAGGTTGTAATTTTTTTATTAGGCGAAACGCTATGAAATGACGCTAAAGATATGTACAAGTGTTGCACGCACAGATATATGTCGAACAGTCACACATGTTTCATATAACCTGTTGTGGTAAGCTGATATGTAGCGCTTGTGATTGCGAGAATGGTAGCCCTGGATAGTGCTAGGTAAACTAACTACAGTGGATGGCGCTTAAGTACACGATTGACGTTAACCCGACATGACTCCGCCACCATAGAAGCACGTATATAATATTTTGAAAATTAGATTGCCAGCACTGCAAACACAATTGACGTTTCACCAACAGTACGCCTGCACAGGGTCTTTTTTCCAAAGCAGTTTCGACGTGGCTATGTTGTAGAATACTTGAATGCCATGCAGATTTCGTGGGTTGGATTCCTGCTGGCACTTTAATTTCTATTCGTTGCATTCGTCGGGTCAATGCTGCCGTTGTCAGTTTTTCTTAACGCTCTCGCATTTAGATTACCTATGTCCGTCCTCGGCGATCCTGGTTAGATATAAATTGTCAAACTCCTGTGGCGCATAACCGCATACTGCGGCCCGTTGTATAAGGGTATGAGCCACACGTGTCTGGAGAAATGAGTTTGACGACGTACGCGACGGGCTTTTCACGTTATTCAAATCACGACCAGCCAGACATATTCGTCCAATCCTCTTACCATCCCATACTAACATTGGTCGACCTCAAGTTAAGAAGGTGATCACGAGAGCACCCAGACGTAGGCGGCTAGATAGATAGATAGATAGATAGATAGATAGATAGATAGATAGATAGATAGATAGATAGATAGATAGATAGATAGATAGATAGATAGATAGATAGATAGATAGATAGATAGATAGATAGATAGATAGATAGATAGATAGATAGATAGATAGATAGATAGAAACGCCAAAGTGCTTGCAGTACGCAAAGAAATGCTTCGCATTTAATATCTGGGGTTTCACGTCCCAGAACCACAATATAATTATGAGAGACGACGTAGTGGAGGGCTTCGGAAATTTCGACCACCTGGTGTTCGTCAACATGCCCTGAATCACACAGTACACGGGCCTCTAGCATTTAGCTTCCGACGAAATGCGACCGCCTCGGCATGGATGGAACCCGCGATCTTCAAGTCAATAGCCGAGCACCTTAACCACTACTTCACCGCGGCGGACGGATTTTTTCAAGACTATCAACCAACTAGCCCACCTACGAAATTGGTTGATTCATTAACTCCCATTAGAAAGTGTGATGTTTAATAATGTCCGACACATTATGCTTTCAGACAAAGTTCGGCAGCACGAACGTAACAGTGTAGCTGACTGGGCTAGTTGGTTATGCATACTTAAAATTAACAGCGCAAAAAAACGGACGGCCAGACAAAGAAAACACACAGTACAAGCGCTGACTTCCAACTGAAATTTTTATTGACACGAGAGCATCTTATAAATGCACGCGACAACAGTTAAGAAAAAACAAGAACAAGAGCGGAAAAAAAAGAAAAAAAAGAACTCTTCACTTTTCGTTCACTTTTTTTTTCCGCTCTTGTTCTTGTTTTTTCTTAACTGTTGTCGCGTGCATTTATACGATGCTCTCGTGTCAATAAAAATTTCAGTTGGAAGTCAGCGCTTGTACTGTGTGTTTCCTTTGTGTGGCCGTCCGTTTTTTGCACTGTTAATTTTAAGTAAGCATGAACGTGCCTGCTTTTGGGCGAATGCCTTGGGCTGTTGATGTCGCCTACAACGTTCACATATTGTGTATTTCTAGTTAACTTGTGAAAACAATACAGGCAAGTAGGATTCGCCGCGCAGTCTACCTGAAACTACTTGGCGTGGAGTGGGAGCGGAAACTGAAACTATGTTGCACATGCGCCCCTTTGCGTCCGTTTCGATCTGCTTATTTCATGTCGCGTGTGCCTCGTTTTGCGCAGAAAAGCTAACTATGACACAACGTGTTTTCAGCCACCCTTTAGTCTTTTTAGTTTGGGATCATTGATAAAACCTGACAACCCTTCTCAGCTAGTGTCTAATCGAATACGTTAACGGTCATTATACGTTGCTGACGGCTAGTGCCCAAAATTCGATTCTGACTTGTACACCACTAAGAAAGTGGTGTACAAGTGAGATCACCTTTTGCGTGAAGAGTTCGTTAAATATGTCGGATCTCTAAGTGATAATCTAGTATTCCAGCTGAACTTAACGTCTCCTCTCAATGACTCATTAATGTGATCTGCACAGAAGTCACTTGGATTTTTGCCTGTGAACACTACATTTGTTCACTCGTGCAGAGGTTTTGGGGCTACCTACTTTTTAGAGGCGAAGCTCCTTAAGCCGTGGGTCGTGCGTCCCCGTTGTATGTAGCCACCTCTCGTTTAGTACTTGTATATGATGAATATATTTAGGGGCGAAGCTCCTTATAACATTACCTCGGCGGCCCTCGGTTGTCCATGCACTCCGAGTAGCCAGTACGTACTGGATTTCGACCTCCAAGGTAGTGCCGGTGTGAGATGTCTCCTGTGCGTGATTAAACAATAAAAAACTTCACAACGTACATGTAAAATTAATGTGAGCTGCGAGTCGCCATGACTCTCATCGACCCTTTAGTATAAATGCGCCCGATCTCACGTCGTTGATGATGTACAGCGCAGAATTCGCGGAAGATTACCGCCTATAGGCATGCGTACAATATGGCGGTTGGGTGAAGGTATGCTAGATGGCGTTGGCGGTGCAGCTGCTCTCCGATTGCGCGGACCGCCGTACGAGCAGTACGAGTGCGCTTGCCGGATCGTGCTGCTTGGCGGACCATGGACGACGACCGGTCGTTCAAGTTTGAATAAAATTTCACGCACACTATCGCTTTGATTACTGCTGGGCGAAACCACTGAAGATTTCACGGTGTAACCATGATTGCTTCACTCACCATAACTCTCATCGACCCTTTAGTATAAGCGCGCCCGATCTCACGTTGGTGATGATGTACCGGGCAGAATTCACGGAAGATTCACGGTTTACCGATGAGTCTCCGCAGCTTCGCCCACTCATCATCATTCACTCCGTGGATATGCTGTGTTTTTTTTTCTCTTCTATGAGTTTGGGCGCGCTGGGGATGCATAAAAATGTAAAACTTGCTGCTGTGTGGCTCATCTGTTTTTGCAAGGTAGATGCAAATTCATGTTTGGTTCTCCGACACGCTTACTAGCCAGGTATGTGTGACGTGCGTTGGGAACGCCACATGGAAATATATAGTTCTGTTGATTTCACTATTAGCACAGCACAGCTTCTAACGCACTGGAGCGAAAACGCCTAATCTCAGCCCAGTTTAACGCGGCTATATATTTGCCTCAATACTACGACGGACAAGGGATATAAGTGACACACACAACGACTGGACACTAGCAACTGTGTTTTATTAGCTAACAGCAACTCCCAGAAGAACCAAGGCGCATGCGCTGTTCCCGAAAAAAAAAACCATGAAGCCAAGAAAAAAAACGAAAAAAAGCGGACTACTTGAAGGCCGATATTCTACCGCCAGAGTGACAGGAACTCACATTCCGTCCGTAATAATGAAATGGAAGTAGCGCTGACAGAATCGTCACGGTGCATGTTCATATGATACACTTCAAAGATTATGCACTCCTCCTTGCCCCCCGCCTCTACCCAGAAATCCGACATTGCCAGATCTGTGGCTGTGTGCCGGATAAAGATATTATACAGTTATATCGACAAAAATTGGCCGCGTATCTGCGTGCTTCACTGCAAATGTCGTCGAAAGACGATAGTCTTGTGCCGGCCGTACTCCTATGTTTTGCCTTGCCTCAGACAGCGCCTACTATACTGCCACGCGCGTTTCTTTCACTTTATTCGGTTTCCGCCCACAAAGACTATCAGCAGTACTCGGCGCAGACCGCGCCTTATTGTTCCAGAAGCTTCTCGCTTGTAGTAGATCGTTCTGTTAAGATTACACGCAAGACGCTAACACTCAAGATCATTCCAGAGCTTGCGCGACGACTAGTGATAAGGCTAGAATGTTCGACGCGCCTGTTATAAAAGCCGGCGCGTTCCACCGATGTTCAGTTTGATCGACGGCCGACGCTCCGTTCGCCGCTATCAGTGCCAGTGCTTATTGTTGTAATCTGACTTTCCGTTTACCGGCCACAAGTTCGGCCTAATAAACAGTTTCATCTTGAACATACCGACTGCTGCTTGGGTCAACGTCACGACCACGTGACATCTGGTGGAAGTGCTGTTCCTTCATGTTCCGGACGCCCCCGTCAAGCCGTGAACCCAGCCCACAGCGCGGAGAAGACACCGAAGCCCCCGTGCAGCAACGAGCTAGTCGCAGGCTGCAAGGCTTGCAACCAGAGCACGGACTCCTGCCGGAAAACACCAGGCAAACCAAGACTTCGACCTCAACCGCATCGACGATGACAGCCCCTGTGCCGCCTGCGCCCATCCTGCTCCGGCAGCCAAAGGAACCGCCAACTTTCCGCAGTTCATCACACCAGGACCCGGAGACCTGGCTTGAAAAATACGACCGTGTCGCCGCTTTTAACAACTGGAGCAGTGAAGACAAGCTACGGCATGTGTACTTCGCCTTGGAAGACGCGGCTAGGACATGGTTTGAAAACCAAGAGCGCATCCTGACAACATGGGACGTTTTTCGTACCAGGTTCCTGGCCACATTCACGAGCGTCGTCCGCAAGGAGAGGGCCGAGGCTACGCTCGAAACCCGCATCCAGCTCCCAAACGAGAACGTCACATTATTCACGGAAGAAACGACGAAACTCTTCCGCCATGCAGATCCAGCCATGCCCGAAGAAAAGAAAGTTCGCTTCCTCGTGCGAGGAGTGAAACAGGAGCTCTTTGCAGGACTGATGCGGAATCCACCAAACAGCGTCGAAGAATTCATCTCGGAAGCGACGACGATTGAGAAGACGCTAGAAATGCGCACCCGACAGTATAATCGTCGCCTGACTCCAGACAGCGCAGCTGTTCAAGCCCTTGGCTCTGAAGACCTGCGCGAAACCATCCGCGCCATCGTGCGAGAGGAGTTCCGGAAGCTCTCTTTTCCACAGCTAGAGGTGACGTCGATTGCTGAGGTAGTACGCGGGGAGATCCAGCAGTCACTTGGCGTTGCTCAGCCAGTACAGCCGCAGCAACAGGCTATCAGCTACGCTGCTGCGGCCCGCCGTCACGCTCCTCCGCCGCGCCCACGTCAAGACGCCACTCCGCCGCTCTTCCGCCGCCAGACACCTCCGCCGCCACCACCGACGTCATACAGCCCGCCAGCCGGCCAGCGATACACGCCGAGGAAGACCGACGTTTGGCGCGCCCCCCGACCACCGCCCACTATGCTACCACTGCGGAGAGGCCGGCCACACATACCGCCGTTGCCAGTACCGACAGATGGGGCTACGCGGTTTCGCCGTCAACGCGCCTCGTCCACAGCGGGGTGAACGACCGCAAGACATCGCCGACTACCTGGCAGGAGCGCAATGGACACCGCGAAGTCCTTCTCGATCGCCGTCGCCAGGCCGCTACACCTCACCGCACTGCCGGCAGTACACTGGCCCAAACCGGGGCCAGTCGCCTAGCCCGTATCTGGGAAACTAAGGGCAGCAACCGATGGAGGTGCGGTTGCTGTACGACGAAATGCCGAAGATCCTCCGCGGCCGCCGACGACGACAACGCGACGAAACCTGCAGAACACGACGGGAAGCAGTCGAAGCCCTGCTGACGAAACATCGTGGGCCGACGAAGACGTGACGACGCAACATGGAAGCAGAGCAACATTTCGACGCAGCCGTGATCCGACGCCGCGACCCAACCGCAACGCACGACGACGAACCAGCGACCTCGACGTAATATTCGACGGCCACAACGTCACCGCTCTCGTCGACACTGGAGCCGACTATTCCGTCGTCAGTGGGTCTTTCGCGACGAAGTTGAAGAAAGTAAAGACTCCTTGGCAAGGCCCTGAAATCAGGACCGCTGGGGGTCATCTAATAACGCCGGCCGGTGTCTGCACCGCAAGAGTCACCATCAATAACCGGACTTCTCCCGCCAGCTTTTTAATTCTGCAGCACTGCTCCAGGGATGTGATACTGGGGATGGACTTCCTAAGTCTTCACGGCGCCGTCATCGACCTGAGGTCTGAGTCGATAACACTGACTTCAGAAAAAGCGTTGCCGCCCCACACGTCGCCGGAGAATCATGCCTTGGATGTAATAGAAGAGCAGGTCACCATTCCGCCTCTTTCCAGCGTCGTCATTTCCGTCGGCACCGAAATACCCGCTAACCTTGAAGGCGTCGTCGAGGGCAATCAGCACCTGCTTGTGAACCGTCAGATTTGCGTCGCGAGAGGCATCGCCGAGTTGCGCGACGGCAAAGCAAAGGTACTTCTGACAAACTTCAGCCACGAATATAGGCACCTCAACATTGGTACGACGATCGCCTACATCGAGAAATTCGTGGGCACCAGCAATGCTTTCGCCCTCTCCGATACTGCCGAACATTCTTCGACGAATCGAGGTCCCGAAACAGATTTCGACGTCAACCCCAGTCTCCCAAAGCAGAAGCAAGACCGAGCTCAAAAATCTGCTCCTGCAATTCAAGGCCTGCTTCTCATCGTCGTCAAGAATTCGACAGACCCCAGTCGCCAAACATCGTATCATAACTGAAGAAAGTGCCCGACCAGTCCGTCAGAGCCCGTATCGAATTTCGACGCGAGAACGCGAAGCTGTAAAGAAGCAGGTCGACGAAATGCTACGCGACGACATAATCCAGCCGTCCAAGAGTCCCTGGGCGTCTCCCGTGGTGTTGGTGAAGAAGAAGGACGGGACGCTACGTTTCTGCGTCGACTATCGTCGCCTGAACAAGATCACGAAGAAGGACGTGTACCCCCTCCCACGGATAGACTACGCCCTGGACCGACTCCACAACGCGAGGTACTTTTCGTCGATGGACCTGAAGACGGGCTACTGGCAAATCGAAGTCGACGAGAGAGACCGAGAAAAGACTGCTTTTATAACACCAGATGGCCTGTTCGAGTTTAAGGTCATGCCTTTTGGTCTTTGCTCGGCCCCCGCGACCTTCCAACGCGTTATGGATACTGTACTCGCCGGCTTGAAGTGGCAGACTTGCCTTGTGTACTTGGACGACGTCGTTGTGTTTTCCTCGAATTTCGACGAACACCTGCGGCGCCTTGAAGCTGTACTTCAAGCAATCAAGACCTCCGGACTCACCCTCAAGCCAGAGAAGTGCCGCTTCGCGTACGAAGAACTTTTGTTCTTGGGCCACGTGATAAGCAAATCCGGAGTACGCCCCGACCCGCAAAAGACAACCGCCATCGCTGCTTTCCCGGCACCCACCGACAAGAAGGCCGTGCGTCGATTTCTCGGATTGTGTGCCTATTACAGGCGGTTCGTTAAAAACTTCGCCCGCATCGCCGAGCCTCTCACTAACCTCACCAGGACCGACGTCGAGTTCAAGTGGGAAACGCCGCAGGAGGAAGCATTTCAAGAACTCAAACGACGCCTGCAAACGCCTCCGTTACTTGGGCATTTCGACGAACACGCCGAAACAGAAGTGCACACCGACGCGAGCAGCGTAGGACTCGGCGCCGTCCTTGTGCAGAGGACAGACGGACTGGAAAGGGTTATCAGTTATGCTAGCCGGTCGCTATCAAAGGCAGAGGCCAACTACTCCACAACAGAAAAGGAGTGCCTTGCCATCATCTGGGCTACATCAAAGTTTCGCCCCTACCTTTACGGCAGGCACTTCAAAGTTGTGAGCGACCACCACGCCTTGTGTTGGCTAGCTAGCTTGAAAGACCCTTCTGGTCGCCTCGCACGGTGGAGCCTGAGACTTCAAGAATTCGACATTACCGTCGTTTACAAGTCCGGAAGAAAACACTCTGACGCCGACTGCCTGTCTCGTGGCCCCCGTCGACCCACCGCCGCTGGACGACCAGGATGATGACGGCTTCCTGGGAACCATAAGTGCCGACGACTTCGCCGAGCGACAGCGAACGGACCCGGAACTCAGGAGCCTTATCGAATACCTCAAGGGCAAGAGCGCAACTGTTCCGAACGTATTCAAGAGAGGACTGGCGTCGTTCTTCCTGCGAAACGGAGTCCTCCTAAAGAAGAACTTCTCGCCCCTTCGAGCCAAACGCCTTCTCGTGGTTCCATCAGCAATGAGACCAGAAGTCCTCCAGGCCCTACACGACGACCCGACGGCTGGACATCTCGGTGTTTCCCGCACGATCGCAAGAGTACAGGAAAAGTACTACTGGCCGCGCCTTGCCGCCGACGTCACCCGCTACGTAAGGACGTGCCGAGACTGTCAGCGACGGAAGACACCGCCAACAAGACCAGCAGGCTTCCTTCTGCCGATCGAGCCTCCTCGGCGACCGTTCCAGCAGATCGGGATGGACCTCCTGGGGCCGTTCCCAACGTCGACTTGCGGAAACAAATGGATCGTCGTAGCCACCGACTACCTCACCCGCTACGCCGAAACAAAAGCCCTGCCCAAAGGCAGTGCCGCCGAGGTAGCCAAGTTCTTCGTTGAGAACATCGTCCTTCGACACGGCGCCCCAGAGGTTCTCATCACCGACAGAGGCACGGCGTTTACGGCTGACCTAACCCAGGCGATCTTGGGATACAGCCACACAAGTCACCGCCGGACCACCGCGTACCACCCACAGACCAACGGCCTGACCGAGCGTCTAAATAAGACCATCGCCGACATGCTGGCCATGTACGTCGACGTTCGAACACAAGACGTGGGACGCCATCCTTCCGTACGTGACCTTCGCATACAACACGGCCGTGCAAGAAACGACGCAGATGACGCCATACAAGTTGGTCTACGGAAGGAGCCCGGCAACGACGCTCGACGCCATGTTACCGAACGTGACCGACGAGGAAAACATCGACGTGACCGCCTACCTACAGCGCGCCGAAGAAGCACGACAGCTCGCCCGCCTGCGGATCAAGAATCAGCAGACAACTGACAGCCGCCGCTACAATCTTCGACGACGGTTCGTGGAATACAAGCCCGGCGACCGCGTTTTGGTGTGGACGCCGATACGACGACGTGGACTTAGTGAAAAACTTCTGCGACGATACTTCGGACCGTACAGGGTGCTTCGACGTCTCGGCACACTCGACTACGAGGTTGTCCCCGACGGCATTTCGAACTCTCAACGGCGCGGTGCGCGACCTGAAGTCGTCCATGTCGTGCGCCTCAAGCAGTTTTACGCGCGGTAGTGAACCTGAGGACTGCACTTCTTTTTTCTTTCATTGGACTTTCTTGCTAGTGCATATTGTTTATTGAACTTTCTTGTTTTATTGTCGTTATTTATTGTTGCATGTATTTTTACCATGTGTTCTGTTCTAAGCATCGGGACGATGCCTTTTCAGAGGGGGGGCATTGCCACGCGCGTTTCTTTCACTTTATTCGGTTTCCGCCCACAAAGACTATCAGCAGTACTCGGCGCAGACCGCGCCTTATTGTTCCAGAAGCTTCTCGCTTGTAGTAGATCGTTCTGTTAAGATTACACGCAAGACGCTAACACTCAAGATTATTCCAGAGCTTGCGCGACGACTAGTGATAAGGCTAGAATGTTCGACGCGTGTGTTATAAAAGCCGGCGCGTTCCACCGATGTTCAGTTTGATCGACGGCCGACGCTCCGTTCGCCGCTATCAGTGCCAGTGCTTATTGTTGTAATCTGACTTTCCGTTTACCGGCCACAAGTTCGGCCTAATAAACAGTTTCATCTTGAACATACCGACTGCTGCTTGGGTCAACGTCACGGCCACGTGACAATACGTTGAATTGGCCGCATCTGGCTGCCATTGATTATATATAGGCGGTGCTGCGCGAGATATGGACGCCATCGAAAAACAGAGCAGGCGGTGCATGAGATATGAACGCCATCTGTCGCGCTATCGGGAAACATCGGCTTCGGAACTCCCAGCTTATGCTGCCAGGTGGCAGCACCATGGCGTCGTAGTGAAATCGATGGGCAGAGGGATTTTTTGTGCACTGCGTCTTGCTTCTTTGAGCACTAGGATCTTTAGAATTACGTATCTGTAGATTTTGTAATAAAAGGAACACACTGTATAATGCCTAGATAATGATGTAGTGCCTCAGATATGCGTAATATTTATTTTTTATTCGACCACGCTGAAAGCATGATCGCATACACCAGTTCAAGTTTGGTGGCCTTTAGGCATGGAGTGTGACGTGCCGAATCGTGTGACGTGCCGACGAACAGAGAAACAGACAGACCAAAATTTCTCTGTTTAAGTATCCCAAGAAAGGCTATCGTCTTTAAAATTCAACTGGATGTTGAACACAGTAGTCATGAGAAAAGACATGCATGAACAGGCTGTTTCACACTCAGGGGAAATCTCCGAGCGCATGGTATCGCGATTTGGCTAGCGCTGCAGTTGCGCGCCGGCAGCAGTGTTGATCCACATCGTTGGTTACGGCGGCGCGCGCTCGCTCACTGTTTATTTTTCTCGTTTCAGTGTAGTTTTCTGCCACCAATACTATAACCGCCTCATACTTATTTCTATCACGGGCGTGTTCAGCTCTCCATTGTCGTCCCTAAAACCCAAGGCTTCATGTAGGCTCGTGCCCAAACTTTCGCCTGGGTGTATATCTGCACATTCAATCAGAACATGCTTCGTCGTTTCCTTATCTTCTCCACAGCATGTGAATTCTTTTTTCTTCTTTACTAAATCTTGCTTCATAACTACGTGTTATAAGGCAACCCGATCTCGCTTCAAACGGTGAAGCGGTTCCCCTTGAATTACCGTAAAATGCCTTCCTCGTTATTTCATTTTTGCCCTATCGGTAGTTACTCAAATACAGTGGCGTAGCCAGGGGGTGGCACACCGGGCACGGCCCCCCTCCCCCCCTCCCCCCCCCCCCCCCCCGAAATTTTTTTTCGCCATGGCATACAGAGCGAAAAATGAGCATTTCAAGGGGGTGCACCCCCCGAAATCAAGGAGGTGCCCCCCCCCCCCTGAAAAAAAATTTCTGGCTACGCCCCTGCTCAAATACCGTTTTTTTCTCCATTTCTGTCATCCAGTAAATTTTCTACGCCTCTCTGAATTTTCGTTTAACGCTCTTTGTTGCCATATAGCTTACACTACCAAAAACTGCAGCCAAATAATTCCCTGTGGTGATTATTTTATTTTATCACACTACATGCATACTGCCTAAAGTTGTCACCAGCCACTTTTTATTGTAGCCGCTCATAGCAGGTACCTATTCATCCACATAGACGTTCTATGATACCAATGCCAACTGGCGTAAATCAGCGTCGACTGTGCGTGGGCGATGAGATGGTGCTATGGCGTGGAATTTCAGGCAAAGCTTAATGCATTTCGGCCGTCGCATCCACGCGCTGCACGGCATACCTTAAATCCCTGCCGGGCTGCGTGTACACGAAATGTCGGATCCGCGAACCGCCGTCTGATCGACACGATGCAATATTTGCCGGGCACATGCGCACCCAACTCGCGGAAACCGCTCGAGTGGAGAGCGAGAGATGATGGTTATTGCCCGACGGCGTCGCCATCGACAGCGCCTAAAGCACGCGTCAAGGGTCACGAACATGCAAAACGTAGTGTACTGCGCAGGACACTGGAGCGGTCGTACACGGCTTCGTCCACGTTGACCTCAGTTCCGCTCGGCCAACTCCGGTAGGTCACTGCCGCGAATACATATTTACGCTTTCGCTGTAACGCACGAATGCGGTAGTTTCACGTTGCTGCCTCACCCGTTCTACTTTCTTAACAAAGCACGTTTCAGTTGAGGTGGGCCGACCTTTCTTTTTTTAACAGTAAAGTGTTTTATGCTCGGGCCCACCAAGACTTCACTGGTGTCACTTCTGTCGCGGAAATGGCTTCAGCAAAATGCAAGCGATCACATAAAAATTTAAGGTAGCTTCGCACTAGAGGTGCCAAGCCTAGAGGAAGTGCGAAGCCGGGCAGCCTTCTTAGTCTCTCTTCGGTTTTCTTTTTCTTTCCTCCTCTCTTTCTTTCGTTTTCTCCCTTTTCGTTTTTTTTTCTGTTTTTTTTTCCTTTTTTTTATTTCTATTTATTTCTTCCTCTCTCTTTATCTATTTCTTTCTCGTTCTTGCTCTTTCTGTTTTTCTTCCAATTTACCTTTCTCTCTCTTTCTCTTTCGCGCTTGGTTCCTGTTTTTTTTTTCTCTTTTTATACTTGGATTTGCATGCATTACGTCTAGCACACTATTTGATTTTTCGCTGATGATGATAAGTGATGATCGTTACGGCGCTCGAAGAATAAGAGGAAGAAGACTTCTCCTAGGCGCGAACACGCGCTCAATATGATAGACATGGAGCGTTACGCCAAGTCACAACGATAGCGCACGACAGCCTACGACAGCCTGGTCCCCTGAACTGCTTCGCATTTAAAAACTCACACGAAAAGTTCCCTTCACCTGAGCCTAACCCCCCGACTACTTGGTCTGCGACGATAGCTGCAAGCCGAGTAGCCGGGGGTTAGGCTCCCATGCATGTGTGATGCACTCTCATCACACATACACGAGGTTTCACAAACGTGCCTTTTATTTCTCACACCTTCCCATCACAACGTTCGTAGTTGGCGGGGCGGTGTCAATGTCTGGTTATCACCCTATTTTCTCTTTATCACTCCACTACCTCTCATTCCCCATTCCCATATCCCGTGCCGATCTGTTGTGGTGTCCTCGTAAGGAGAGACAGTTACTGATCGATCGGCACTTTTCTCTGCATCTCATCCTTATAAACACCTGTGTCGCTGTCTGGGTATTGTATCATGACCCTAACGAGTGCCGACAAGGAACACTTTGGTAGGCTCAGCAAGGCTGGGACGCAGTCATGCTTTCCTATACGGCCTGAAGGATAAGGCCACAACTTATCATCATCATCATCATTATCGCAGTGGAGGCTTTCGCTGCAATATTGTAGGAAACTATTATCTGCGAAATACTGCATACGCACTCCGGAGATAGACACAGTTACGTGATCTGCAATTCACGTCGTGTTAGTTTGTGGCCCCTCCTCGCCAACGTAGGGCAGCTTCCCAAAGCATTGACGGTGTTTATGTTTCTTCACTGCTTCATAAAACTACTGCAATAAGCGCCACAAAAAGGCAATGACGTCGACGGGCGAATGTCGCGCGGTGAGTGCTTTGGTGTAGCGAGAGACACACCAGTGGGAAGCGGAACGCCTTAACACCTTCACAGCTCAAGGTAGGAACTCTGCCCCTCTGACGTTCCTGAGGTGCTTTGCATGCACGGGCATAGTCGTAGTTTACCCTATTACTGGGGAGCGCAAACCTTGACGTTTCTCTCCTCAATAGACGACGCTTTGAAATAGCGCATATCGAGTACCAGTGTCTATTTGTGTGCTTGTTCATGCCATCTCTGCGCGGGATTCACCATATTCTGCGTCCAGGTGTATGTCAACTACGGCAGCTACAAAGAAGGTTTATTCATAATCATGGACGTTAGTTGTCGGTAAGATGTGCCACTAGACGTCAACGTGGGTACATCTACGTCAAACGGTGCTATAGCTTCCAAACACCAATGTACCTGCGGAATCTCATATATGTCAATGTACAATAAACATTCAACCCATTTTGCCAAGACACGTTTCACTTTCATGTTATACCGATTGCAAGATTTGATGGCGGGATCAACCATGTTTTCTTTTAGTATGTTGCGTAATGCTCAACTAATGCAGTTCTTTCTTTGCCTCATGAAATTCATCCTCATCATCAACATCAACACTTCTTAAGTCCACTACAAAATGAAGACCTCTTCCAAGGACAGATAACATTTTGTCATCCGTCCTTATGACGTGATCTCCCCAAGTCCTTTCTCCGCTAAATATCCGAGATATCGCCTGCTCCGTTTGCTGTCTGATCCACTCGCTGCTTTCCTACCTCTTAGAGTTACGCTTATCATTTTCTCTTCCATTGCACGCTGGGTGGTCCTTAGTTTCTTCCGAAGTTTCCTTGTTATTCAAGTTTCTGCTTTATATGTTAGAACAGGTAAAATGCAATGGTAGTATGATTTCCGCTTCAGTGCCAGTGGTAAGTTACAGCTCAGGAGTCGAGAATGCTTACCCTATGCACACCAACTCATCCTTACTCTTCGGTAGATTTCCATTACATGGGTTGTCGCCCCTGCCATTCTTTGGACTATACAGGCCTACACTTTCATTGTTTCAATGATCCTAATTGCGATGATATATGGTGGTTACCGGCGCAAGGGCCATTGTCGGCCACAGAGCGCCAATGGTTGAAGGATCCTGTTGTCAATCCCAAATTGTCGTTTTTTCGCCGTACAAAGTACCATTACATTTGTCTTCGCATATTCATATTCAAACCTGTTTTCTTGTTTTCTTGGTTTGATTCTTCAATGATTTTTGGGGGGGCAGTTTATCACCGTCATTGCTCAAGAGTACGATGTCTTCTGCAGAACATACATTGCTAGGATTTTCGCCATTCATCTTCATTCCTATTTGCTGCAACTCTCCATGATGGCCCCCGTTCTCAATTAAGATTTCCCCGTTCTTTTAGTTTTTTTAAGAAGAGCACAGTAGGTGTGGAATTGGTACACTGGGGTTCTCAAGAAATGTGTCCCAAATTCTCAAAAATCAGTAAAATGCGATATTTGCTCACTGCCCTCACACTTTTGTATTCTGTCGTGCCAGACACCTTAAGATCGGTTAAATACGTCATTCAGGACAGTACTTGAAAAAGCTTAATTAGCTTTTTAGTAGTGATGTATTGCTGTTATGTCAAGTGGGAGAATTGAAGTTTTTCGTGCCAAGAACCCATCACAGCATTGGCATATAGAAAAAGCGGCCACTAGTAAGTGCTGTGGCGCAGTGAAATTCAAGCAAGTTCTCGACAAAACCAAAACTGAAGCACTAATGAGCTCAACAAGCAGACGACCAGAATGGCGTCACTGTACAAGGAAACGATTACAGAGGTGTAGCTCATCCGTGTTAGTGTAAGTGTGCCATGCGTGCTATAATTGCAAGCGTAGCCCAAACACCTACACAACCAAGTCAGTTGGTGGTTATATAACGACGCCCACTCATCCTGGGCGTCTCAGAAGAATATAGCAGTTGCGCTCTTCGGCGTTTCGGTTTCGGCTTCGCCGCTGAGTTTCGGTGGATTTCATTGCTTTGGAATTATTCGTAGAATCGTAGAAGTGGCTCTTTCAAAATCTCAAAGCTGCAATGGGTTCTTCGCATGAAAGACTTACATTGAGCTATTTGACGGTAATGTCGTCTGCGTAAAGCCTATGTTGTATCCCTGAGATCTCGTTTAGCGGGGAGGGGGGGGGGGGGGGCAGTGCAGTGAACGAGGCCCACATTGCCCGTTTTGTGGCGCACAGACCACGCTTTACCGTACGGTTGGGAGTTGTACAAAGTCACCTCTCAGTGCATCCACCCCATACCATACGCCTGAGCTATGGGAGCGAGCCTTAGCCAGCCCCAGCCTCGAAGACCAGCGCCAGCTGGTAGCGAGAGCTGTAGACGCGACGAGAGCCTATCGTTTTTTGGAAGGGGGAGACCACCCCGAAAACGATGCTTGAAGAATACCCCAATGAAGATTTTAAATGCGAAGCATTTCTTAGCGAACTTCGGCGACATTGAGCGTATCTATCTATCTATCTATCTATCTATCTATCTATCTATCTATCTATCTATCTATCTATCTATCTATCTATCTAGCCGCCTACGACTTTGTGCTCTCCTGGCCGTATCGTTAATGGGATTTATACCAAATTTCGTATGGCATAACATGACTGTATGACAAACATAAATGGCTGGTCATATAATGAAAATCACGACTAAGTTGTTATGAAAAGTATGATTTACATGCCACGCTCATGGCGTGCTCGAGGCCGTTTCGTTAGCTTGATATACACCAAACTTGGTATTGAGTGACATGACTGCATGACGAACATAAATGACAAGTGGTAATATGGAAATCATGACGTCATGTGCGACATGACTTACATGCCACGCTCATGACACTCTCGGGGCCGGTTCGCTAGCTTGATATACAGCAAACTTCGTATTGAGGGGTGTGACTTTGACAAGCATAAATGACTAGTGGTAATATGTAAACCATGGCATGTCATGTGCAACATGACTTGCATACCAGACACATGGTACTCCAGTGGCCGTTTCGCTAGCTTGATATACATCAAATTTGGTATTCAGTGACGTCATCGTATGACGAGGATAAATGACAAGTGGTAATATGCAAATCATGACATGTCATGTGCAACATGACTTGCATGCCACACTCATGACACTCTCGGGGCCGGTTCGCTAGCTTGATATACAGCAAACTTCGTATTGAGGGGCGTGACTATGACGAACATAAATGACAAGTGGTAATATGGAAATCATGACTTGTCATGTGCGACATGACTTGCATGCCACGCTCATGGTGCGCTCGCGGCCGTTTCGTCAGCTTGATATATACCAAACTTGGTATTGAGTGACGTGACTGTATGACGAACATAAATGAGAAGTGGTAATATGGAAATCATGACTTGACATGTGTGACATGACTTGCATGCCACGCTCATGGCGCGCTCGCGGCCGTTTCGTTAGCTTGATATACACCAAGCTTGGTATTGAGTGACGTGACTGTATGACGAACATAAATTACAAGTGGTAATATGGAAATCATGACTTGTCATGTGTGACATGACTTGCATGCCACGCTCATGGCGTGCTCGCGGCTGTTTCGTTAGCTTGATATACACCAAATTTGGTATTCAGTGACATGACTGTATGACGAACATAAATGAAAAGTGGTAATATGGAAATCATGACTTGTCATGTGCGACATGACTTGCATGCCACGCTCATGGCGCGCTCGCGGCCGTTTCGTTGGCTTGATATACACCAAGCTTGGTATTGAGTGACGTGACTGTATGACGAACATAAATGACAAGTGGTAATATGGAAATCATGACTTGTCATGCGCGACATGACTTGCATGCCACGCTGATGGCGTGCTCGCGGCCGTTTCGTTAGCTTGATATACACCAAGCTTGGTATTGAGTGACGTGACTGTATGACGAACATAAATCACAAGTGGTAATATGGAAATCATGACTTGTCATGTGCGACATGACTTGCATGCCACGCTCATGGCGTGCTCGCGGCTGTTTCGTTAGCTTGATATACACCAAATTTGGTATTGAGTGATATGACTGCATGACGAACATAAATGACAAGTGGTAATATGGAAATCATGACGTCATGTGCGACATGACTTGCATGCCACGCTCATGGCGCGCTCGCGGCCGTTTCATTAGCTTGATATATACCAAACTTGGTATTGAGTGACGTGACTGTATGACGAACATAAATGAGAAGTGGTAATATGGAAATCATGACTTGTCATGTGCGACATGACTTGCATGCCACGCTCATGGCGTGCTCGCGGCTGTTTCGTTAGCTTGATATACACCAAATTTGGTATTGAGTGACATGACTGCGTGACGAACATAAATGACAAGTGGTAATATGGAAATCATGACTTGTCATGTGCGACATGACTTGCATGCCACGCTCATGGCGCGCTCGCGGCTGTTTCGTTAGCTTGATATACACCAAACTTGGTATTGAGTGACATGACTGCATGACGAACATAAATGACAAGTGGTAATATGGAAATCATGACGTCATGTGCGACATGACTTGCATGCCACGCTCATGGCGCGCTCGCGGCCGTTTCATTAGCTTGAGATCCACCAAATTTCGTATTGAGTGACATGACTGTATGACGAACATAAATGACAAATAGTAATATGGAAATCATGATATATCATGAGCGACATGACTTGCATGCCACGCTCATGGCGTGCTCACGGCTGTTTCGTTAGGTCGATATACACCAAATTTGGTATTGAGTGACGTGACTGTATGACGAACATAAATGACAAGTGGTAATATGGAAATGATGACTTGTAATGTGCGACATGACTTGCATGCCACGCTCATGGCGCGCTCGCGGCCGTTTCGTTAGCTTGATATACACCAAACTTGGTATTGAGTGACGTGACTGTATGACGAACATAAGTGGCAGGTGGTAACATGAAAATCTTGGCATGCATGTCATATACAACGCCATTTACATGCCACGGTCATGGTGCGCTTGCGTCCATTTGGCTAGCTTGATATGCACCAAAATTGGTATTGCGCGACGTGACTGTATGAAGAACACAAATGACAGGTCCTAACATGTAAAACATTACACGCAAATTATGTAAAGCATGATTTGCTCCTTCCTGGCTGCTTCGCATTACATCGATTGCCACATTGCGTGGGATCTGCCGACTTTTTTATTCTCTTTTTCTCACCCATTTCACATAACCACCTAACTCCGCTAATTAAATAGTTAATGAACTTAACTCCCTTAATTACGGTCCCAAATGTCTTTAGCCATGTTAACATGCCTGCGGCTACAGAAGAAGTAATTGTCGATGCATCGATCAAATATCGCATTTCCCTTATTGTTCAAGATTTTGGACACATTTCTTAAAACACTCGGCATATTGGTTATGGTATTCACATATATTTCAAGTACTCTTTGTCGACGCAGCGCCTCTAAAAGCACTGGGGTCTCTGACGAGCAGAATACCTTTTTGGTAATCTCTGATTGTCATCTTGTATGCGGCTGATTTCTCGAATTCTTGATTAATCCCATGAAGCTATATAATCCAGTGTAGAGAGTGTCATTTCTAAAACCACCTTGTTCTCTAGGTTGATTGAAGTGTAGATCTTACGCTGTATGAAACTATTCTTCTTATTTTTTTACAATGCTGAAAGAAGGCCAATGAGTAAGTAGTTCAAGCATTTCATGTCCTCATTTTTTGTGCATTTGTAAAATGTTGACGTTTTTTCCAAACTCCGGTACATTCGATTTTGAAAAGCATAATGCGTAAATTGTCGCGAACTTCTTAAGTAGAAAATTTCTATCTATTGTGAAATCGGCTGTTGTACCATATTTTCCAGCCGCTTTATCGTGGGACATGCCTTGTTGGGCCTCCCTCATCTCATCCATAGTTACGCTTGGGACTTCAGTGTTATGAGTGATGTTGCTTTCCCTTAGTGCAGACGATTAATATTTGAGCTTCATAATTGTGAGTAAAGGAACGTAACAATTTTCCCTTTTTCATTAGAATTGTTAACAATAATCTATTGCTTTCTTTTGACGACTTGCATTATGGTCTTTCAAAAGGTTTCTGTTGACTGTCTTGATGTCACCGGTCTTTATACCGCTGCATCTACCTCTTCGACGTTATAATAGCTAAGTTTACTTATATAGAGCTAGTGACGGCTCAGCGTATTCTATTTTTTTATCTTGAGGTAGTTTCTTTAGGATTCCCTTAAGGCATTCTGTTGTTGCTTTATACTTAATCTTTAGTGATTCGACAGAGTTTTTTTAAAAGCGTGTGAATGCGAGCCACTTGGAACGTATCCATAGTTTATCGCATCCGCTCGTGTTTACCTTGCGCCGTTTTTCAAAACATATCGGTAAAGTTTGCTTAATTCTTGTCTTGGTGCTTTCCCTCCAAGTTCAATATCGCCTTAGCGCAGCGAAGTACACCTCCACTGTTTAAGGGGAAAGCCTTTCATGCCCCACCATACACGGAGAGTGACCGATGGCGTCAGCACGAGGGGTGGTAAAATCATCATCATGTCATGACGTCACCCTATGACGTCATCACCGCAAGATCACGTCGGGGGCAGAAATCTTTCGTAGGAGAAGAGGGGAAAGGGCATAAATGCCATCGACTGAGGAGAAGATGGCTTTCGCCTTCTTCGTGTTGTTTAGAGAGAATTTCTAAAGGATCGTGAGACTATTTTTTTTAACCTGTGAAACAACAATATACTTAAAACATTCAACTGTACATGTAACGCACGTGAACACATTACACACGCATATTCCTCTATCGGCGTCTTCAGCCGTAACCGCTACGATGTTAGGCTTCACTAGTAGCCCAATGAGAGAAGACAAAGTTTTGGCGAAGGCTGGGACCGAATTGAAACAAGAAAAACAAGCTAAGATGAAATAAATTAGGTAAAAAGCAAGCACATTCACAAAATTCCCAGGGCGAGAAGGAGGAAGATTATGATGGCTAAAGTGAAACACGCCGTTAACATCTACAAAAGCCAGCCAAGGCCATCAAGGAATGCAATTTTTTAAGAAGACCACCAGACACGATTCATAGAGGAAGCAACACAGGCACCTCCAAATGCTAAAGAAAAGGCGCCGCTGCGTAACACGCTTCGCGAGAAATGAAAAAGAATCTAGCGCACGAAGACAGCAGAAAAGCAGCGAAAAGAAAAAGAAACGGTGGAAGCAAGAGCTGTGGTTCTCCGCTTGCCTTCTGCAACCATCTCGCACACCACATCTCTTCAGCCTACCGGGCATCTTGCTAGGCCTAACAAGGACGACAGCTGTTGCGTGCCAGACGACGACAGCAGTAGAGTGACCTAGAATAGGGGGAGTGTCCAAAGCGCCGGGCGAATACAGGGGAGGAGCGAGGGCCTTTCGCGGTGAACTCCCGCGCCGCGGCGCTGCCGTGCCGGACCCGTGGGCTTTCTCCGCGGTGGAAGCCGCGTCAAAGCGGAGAGCGTCTGCTACACGCCCGATATTTTGGCCGCTATTGGCCAACGTTGCGGTAATATGGACAAGATTCAATACTGCGTCACCGAAGCATAATACTGCAGTGACTCACCACACAGAGAACACGTTTCTGGGTTGTGAAACGGGGATTTTGTATATTTTCTTTCAGCTGCTTTGTCACCGCAATCGTCCGCACTTACGCGCCCGTTTGAGGAACGCATCCTACGCGCACCCATCGTGAGCAAAGGTGCTTAATTTAGTTTCGTGTGGAATGACGAACATAAACGTGCTGCAGAAGATAATGAACTGGAGATCACAAATATAATCAGGAGAACGTAGCAGGTATATGCACTTAGTAAACGGCCATCTCTTGCTAACGCGTTTGCACACTTGATATCTTTTCTTTTATTTCGTGCATTCGATTAGTTTTACATGGCTGCCTCCCGCGCTTTGCTGTTTCAAGCCTTTTCATGCGAAGCGGAATGTGTCCGTCGGCGTGACGGCGGTACAAAAATAAAATAACTCGCGTAACTCTCGCGTCTCGTTCACTTGGTAAGGTCATGGCATCACGAACTTGACGTGCTTGTGATTTGCGTAACGACTAATCGTAATAACATGGCGTGTGGTGCGCAAACCCACTTTCTTAATTCGGCCAGAAATAATTCTGACGATGCGTGGTCTGATGATTTGTCTCCGCCAGGGAATGAAAACATGGTGATCAGCAATATCGATCTCAAGAAGCAACTTACCTATACATTTGAAGAATTGATCGCATAGGTAAAATACATAAAAAACATAAAACTCACAAGGTCCATTATGCATTCGCCTAAGATGACTCGACGGAGAAAGCCATGTTCTTTTATTTCATTCGATGCCTTAATCCTCCCCCCGCCTCCCTCCGAAAGCGTTCTGCACCTAATGTGGTTTCGCCCCGGGATCGAAGGCATTGCAAGGTTTCTGCACGTCACCTGGCTTTACATGGCCTCCGTGATCGGGCCACAGATCACGGAGGCAATGCAAAGTCACCATGTCAGGTGATGACGTCATCACATGACATCACGCTGAATGACGTCATGATGCCGTCAGAAATTTTATCGATCTGTGACGTCATGGTGACATCATCACGTGATAAATTTTTGCATCATTCATGTTGACGACGCGGGACGCCGGAGGTTAATTTCCGTGTTTGATGAGGCATCTAAGGCTTCCGCCTTAAAAAAGAAAACAAGACAAACCAAAGTAAATGAATCGATAACAGTGAACCATCGTGTACGCCTCACTTCATGTTACTAGCGATCACCAGAAAACAAACGTGATTCTCAGCTCACAGCTGCTGATTACACACGCCCGTGGTATATACACAAAAGGCTTGCTTTACCTATCAGGCTATCTCTTTATATTTATTAAAGAGGTGACAGACACGCTGTGTAAGTTAATGGGAAAATTTTGAGCTGTGTCAGTACTAGGGAGCTTCAGCAAGAAAGCATGGGGTACGCTATATTGAGGTCATCAGGAAAAAAGCGGGAAATTGTAGCCGGGTGCCCTGTAGACGCGCACTCAATTGCCGCGGGAACAATTGCATTTCATGTAACTACTCGTCTACATTTTTTTGTAAAACTCGAACCGTGCGAACGCTAACCACCGAGAACCATCAAAATGAGTTGTTTGAAACTGTTTTCATTTCGTATGGTGATGGCTGGAAGCAATGCACGCATCTCGCGGAAATATTTCATACTGACGTTCAACGATGTGGCATTTTTTTCAGTATAGGTACATAAGCCATCTTTATATTTGAACAATTTGCTAAAGTCGTTGAAATATTACACGTTCACAATTGTAAACTTAACGCATTTTTGTTCAGGGAGCTATTCAACTTGTACAACAAGAATAGGGGTATTTGTAACTTTAATTTCATGATATCTGGATATTGGTACAGCATTTTCTGTAATACGCCTTTTATGCCCAGACTTTTGGAATAGCTTTTCTTTCAAATGACAGAATTTAACTCAAGCTTCGCGCTCGGTGAGCCTTGTACGCTACCTCAGTAGCGAAAACAAGCCAACATTATTGCGGTCGTATGGCCGTCTCGACTCTTTCTTTTGTTTCCCTTACGTCTTCCCGACGTGCTCTGTTCATAATAAAGTGCTAGTCGAGGCTAACTAATTGCCGAATAAAGCGGTGTGGACATGGGTAGAAAACCACTGGCGGCTATATGAGCAGTGGTGCTCGTATATAGTAGTGAGCAAAGCGGTCACTGCGCGTAAGAATTTCAGCTGACTGCGCGTGTAATTTACCTTCTTTATTACTCTTAATTCTTGCATGCGCGATGCCATTTCCCGATTATACCTGCGAAAAAGTTTCTTTTTGTTCTTTTCTTGTCCCTGCTCATTTTGCGCGTTTTTACGCACGCACCAACGTTCTCAAGCTCTATCACTGGAACAAGGCGACGTTGATGGCGCTTGACACATGATTTTTTGCATTCGATTGTTGCCCCCGCACTAACACCACGCTTAAAGATGGGTAAGTATCATTCTGCACCGCATTATTAAAGTCAAGTAGACTTCAAGCGCCCTGTGTGCAAACCCAGCGCCAAAAACTACAGCGCGTAGCAGACGCCCCTCGCTTTCCGCGCGCTCCCGAGCGCGGAAAGCCCACGGGTCCGGCGCAGCAGCGGCGCGGCGCGGCAGTTCACCGCAAAAAGCCCACGCGGGAGCCGGCGCTTTGGACACTCCCCCTATTCTAGGTCACTCTAGACAGCAGCATCGAAGCGTAAACTACCGCGTTCCTACACACAGTGAACGCGGGTTACAGAACCCATACTGTCTTTATTTTTCTATGCAGCAGAACGCGTCTCGGCTGTCAAGGGAAGTGTTCGCCCAGGCGTAAAAGAAACTTATCACCGAACCTGACACCGCATACACATAAGCATTGTTCTTATGTCGCCATTTGTTATTCGAATGCACCTCTACTTCCACGTACTTGAGCGGTCTATAGCTACTCTCGCATGCTCGAAACGTGCAAATGGGCAACAACAAAATGGAAATGGGCAGCAAGCTGGAGAATGATGCCGTGGGAGAACCCTGACCCCACAAGTCAGGCTATTCGTGGTGGATGGATGGATGCTGTGACTGTACCCTATATAACAGGGTGGTTACGCTAGTGCCACAAGGCTCGATAAAACCTAACATTTTTTCACACGAAAGTGTTTTATGCCTGGGTCCGCCAAGGCTTTAGTGACGTACTTCCGTCACGGATAGACGTTGATAAAATGAACGCTACCGGATGCGAAAGAAAAAAAACTGTAAGGAAATGATCCCCACCCCGAATCTAACCCCCCGACTCCTCGGCCCGCAACGATAAGCGCCCGGTGATGTATCGACTAAGCCATCAATGCAGATACACGGCGCTTCACAAACGCGCATTATATCTCTCACACATTCTCTCTCTCTCACGGAGCTCTCTGTTGAAGGGGCAGGCCGCGGTGCCACCGTCTGTAAGCAATGAATAGAGAGAATGCGGCATGATTCTTACTAGCGCCGATAGAGAACGAATCGGCGACGACGCAGTTAAAGCATGACCTCCGAGTTTCAGCGCCTGCGCGCAATCTTCGAGGCCATGGTTAAAGCGTCTCGATTGCAGCGAAAAACACTGGCGATGCTAGCACCGGGGAGTCACCCTAGACGCAGTAATGTTCTTAGTCTTTCCCTTCGTGTTGGCTTGTTATGGCTCGTTGTCGGAGTGGTGCAGCTTCCACATGAACCAACGGGGCTTCGCCGCCAGCCACTTCGAGTGTGATAGCACCGACTAATAAAACTGCTGCAGTAAGCGCTGCAGGAGGGCAACGATGTCGATGGGCGAATATTGCGCCTTGGTGGAGCGAGGCAGAGGCCAACGGGACGTGGAACGTATGCGCGCGTTGGTGGCTCAAGCTGCAAACCTCTGCCTTCCGTGTTGCTGAAGCGCAGTGTGGTAGTGTATGCATGAGCACAGGCGTAGGTCAACCTATTGGCAACGCACACAGTGCCGTTTCTCTCCCTAATGGACGACGCCTGGAAGAAGTGCATGTCGAGTACTAGTGTTTATTATGTGCTTGTTGATGTCATCTTTGCGCGGGCTTCACGCTACGCTGTGCCCAGGTATATGTTAAAAACTTCAGCTACCACAACGGTGAAATAATCAATGAGCGTAGATTGGGGGGCTAGTTGGTAAGACATGGTAAACATAAAACTGCGCTAAGATACAGGACACAAGAAGGAAGAAGTCGACAGGACCAGCGCAGGCTAACAACTGATTTATTGGGATGACACCTCTCTCCCACCGCATCAAAGCGCATGCGCACCATCAAACATATCCGTACATTGTGAATGACAGCTTAACAAACAAGGAATTCAACTTCTTTCTAGTATAGGTGTAACGAAGCTTCACTGACACACTTATCAGGACCGTATCGCACAATATGCAAGGCTTCGATTATTTCCCCTGCCTTTCTGTCTTTTGCACGGCTGATTAGCTTGGTCTGCCTGGAAAGCAGCATGCATTTTCCTTTTCCTGTCTTTTTACGAAACTGGCAATGCCTAGCCAGGTGCATCCCACCGTGCTGAGTGAGAGAATAGCTCTGCTCCTGTGGACGCTTATTAATGCAGCGTCTGCCCGGCATATACTGTCCCGTCTGCCCGGCATATACTGGACCACAGCTCAGTGGGACCTCGTAGACAACTTCCGTTTTGCAAGGCACACACATATTTCTGTGAACGATTCTATCTATCTATCTATCTATCTATCTATCTATCTATCTATCTATCTATCTATCTATCTATCTATCTATCTATCTATCTATCTATCTATCTATGTATCTATCTATCTATCTATCTATCTATCTATCTATCTATCTATCTATCTATCTATCTATCTATCTATCTATCTATCTATCTGGCCGCCTACGTCTCGGGGCTCTCGTGGTCGCCTCCTTAACTTGAGGTCGACCAAACTTAGAATGGGAGGGTAAGAGGATTTGGCGGATATGTCTGGCTGGTCGTGACTTGAATAACATGAAAATCCTGTCGAGTACGTCATCGAACTCATTTCTCCAAACACGTCATCGAACTCATTTCTCCAAACACCCGTATACCACGGGCCGCGTTATACGGGTATGCGCCATAGGTGTTTGGCAATTTATATCTACCCAGGAACGGTGAGGACAGACATTGATAATTTAAATGCGAGAGTGTTAAGAAAAACTGTCATCGGCGGCGTTGATCCGACGAATGCAGAGAATAGAAATCAGAGTCCCAGCAGGAATCAAACCCAAGCATTCTGCGTGTAAATCAAGTATTCTACCACAGAGCCACGTCAGGTCTTGAAACTGCTTTGGAAAAAGACCCTACGTAGGCGTAATGTTTGTGAAACGTCAATTGTAATTGCAGTGCTGGTAATCTAATTTCCAAAACATTACATATATACTCGTATGATGAAGGAGTCATGTCCGGTTAACGTCAATTGTATATTTAAGCGCCACGCACTGTAGTTGGTTTACGTAGCACTATCCAGGGCTACCATTCTCGCATGCACAAGCGCTACATATCAGCTTACCGCTTCTGGTGTTGGTAATACACATGTTTCTATCGGCATCGTTACGCAACTCTAAACAACTGGTTGTATGAAACATATGCGACTGTTCAAAATATGTCTGTGCGTACAACATTTGTACATATCTTTAGCGTCATTTCATATCGTTCCGTTGAATAAAAAAATTACAACCCAGTCACCTTACCCCCCGCATGCTTGGCATAACATCGATTCCCAAGGTACTTGAAATCTGCTGAATTTTTTTCTCATGAAGATTGGAACATCAGTTGAGCTATAAAGGCTGGACGTAAATGCAGAAACTCCGCGATTTCGTCCTTAAAGGCCGGACGCAACTACGAAAGTACCGTACCACCGTGATCAGCAAACAACTTTTTTTTCTTACACATTTTGGCCACGAGAGCTGGGTATTGCGTACGGTAATTTGCTGAGATCATCAATGTGGCGACTAGAGGTCTTGCAGACTAAGTAAGATACGCGCCGATGGCGACCGTAAGGTACTTCCGTACTTACCGTACGGTATTGTCGTCCCTGCTAAAAGGCCGTCTTCATTCACGGAGCGCTTAAATGGAGTATTCCAACACGTATGACCGACTAAATCTAGTTTAAGAAAATCGCCAGGAGGGACTCGAGTGACTGTACATACAGCAAGGTTTAGCTCGCTATGCATGCTCACGTGACCGGTGCCGCATCAGACACCGAAGACAGCAGCGACATCACGTCGCACAAATGTTGGCAGAATATTTCAAAGACGCTGAAAGAACGTTTATATTGGCGGAGAATTGTTTTGACAGCGTTGCTCGCTTGTCTAAAGATAATGCTGGCAAATCGTCAGGGAGAACCGTACAGGAAGGCTTTGGGTATTTTTTAGATTTTAGTCGGTGGGCAAGCACATTACGAATGATTTCACAGAAAGTGGGATAGCTGTTGGTAGGGTTCGAGTTGACTATTTACGGCGTACCTCGTAATAATGTCGCGGTTTTCGGACGTTAAGCCCCAACAATTATTATTATTATTATGCGTTGACTATTGATAGGTTGCAGAAATGACCGTCGAGAGACGCTACGTTGAATTTTACGAATATGTTTATCGAAAAGCATTCGTGACAATTATGCGCATAAAACATGCTACTTTCTTCGGTGCAGCTCCTTGAGTTTTCGCGAAATCACGTATTTCGCTTGCGTTAGCTTGCGGCAGATGTCCCGTAGCAAACACCAAGTATGGCAAGAAACTGTTGCGCTGAAGCGTGTTTCTCCTTGCGTATGCAGCAGGTAGTATTACACCGACACATTTGCTTACGTGCCACTTTTTCTTTTCTTTTCATTTCGTCGGCTCATGCCTTGTCGCTTTACGAACAAGCAGTGATTCGCATTCGAAACGACAACGTTTGATCTCAGGCGCTCTGTAAACCAATAGTATGTGCTTCTTTTTTTCTAGCAGACGGAACACGAACGAGGAAGAAGATGGAGGTACGTCCGCACTGACAAGACAAATACATGCGCCAGCGAATTTGCGTCGTGCAAACATTTGAACGCACGTGCGAACAGAAACAACATGCATGCGCGAAAAGCGTATGAACCTCGTAGTCTTGCAAGCATACACCGAGCATACCCATCCCGCACTGAGCAACAACTCTGCACTGATTAATGTATACAGGAACATGTTAAACTGTGACACAGCGGGTTCGGCAAATAACAGCAGACTATGCGGCTTTGTGTTGCGTATTGGAAAAGCAAACTGAAGCGACAGCAGTATTGTTGTTGTCACTGTCGCTTCACAAACTGAAGCGACAGCAACTGAAGCTACTCACAGATAACAGTCATTTACCGTGTGCTTGAAAGAGCAGCAGAACACAACGTAAGGTCAGGTACGCGTATGCACAAACACCTGCGAAGAAGTGCAGTAATTGAACTAAAGACTCCGGCGCCCCGTCCCTTTGCCTTTGTATTCTTAATTTAATAGCATGATTCCGCGCAGAATGAAGAAATCCGTATGTTTAGTTCGTGGTGTTATCAAACATGCTGTTCATTTGTTTTACTCTTTATTCAGGCTTTGCGTGTCAAACCATTAGTGCGCGAAATTGCCCTAGTGAGTGCACTGCCCGATCCTTTCCTTCATAATCACGTTATTTATTGAAACAAGCACTGATAATGAACGATGAGTGAGTGAGTGAGTGAGTGAGTGAGTGAGTGAGTGAGTGAGTGAGTGAGTGAGTGAGTGAGTGAGTGAGTGAGTGAGTGAGTGAGTGAGTGAGTGAGTGAGTGAGCGAGTGAGTGAGTGAGTGAGTGAGCGAGTGAGTGAGTGAGTGAGTGAGTGAGCGAGCGAGCGAGCGAGCGAGCGAGCGGGAGAGCTATTGGGCTCAAGGCCCACCACTGGTGAAGGGGGGCGCTGCAATAACTGTGACGTGCAGGTTTTGACCGCCTGATCTCACCTTACCCAGGCGAAGGGAAGTGGACGGTTCATTGCGTTGGTTTTAACCACAGTTTCATCCATAGCGAAGACGACCCTTCATTGTCGCGCACCGCTTATAAGACGAAGACTGAACCACACGAACACAAGCGCACACAAGCGAACACAAGTCGTTTATTCGATTTACTTGACCAGTGGAAGTATTTACATTGGTCAACCAGAACACTGCGCTTGTGTTCGTGTGGTTCAGTCTTCGTCTTTTAAGTGGTGCGCAATAACGTAACAATGAATAGATACCAACTGGCCTAAGCAAGTTACCCTTATACGATCCTTCAAATGACATGGACCGTGGCGACGTACGGCGTAAATGTCATCGTTCGCAATCCTACTCTTCCTGTTCAGCGCTCTCGTTACGCACCAGTCTTTTCTGTCTGCCAATGTTGAAGTTTGACCTTGTCGGTGTGACAATAACAGTAAAGCGCTTGAAGAAGAGAGACCAAGGAAGAACACAAGCGCTAGAGTTGTGTTCATCCTGTGTTTTAAAAAGGGGTCATGACACGGTCAATCAACAATTTGTGGTTTATAGCGAAAACAAGAAGTAGAGGGTCTATTATGCGTCTACAGATATAAAAAAGTGGGCCGTAAAAGAATATTTCAGTGCAAAACAGGCCCTAGAAGTCGCCGGCTGTAAATCCCGCCCACCGCCGGTGATCGCCATTTTGCAATGGCGCCTGTGACGTCACGTGAAGCAAGGAGTGGCGCCATCGTCTTCTATGAGTCTCAGCCATTGCGAATCGTTAAATTTTGGTGCCAAGCAGAAGAAAGATCAAATATCTCATTTTCGCGCGCGGCTGACGACGGAACAACATCGTTCGCAGGAATGCAGAAGCTCGCACAGCCAGTTGCTAGTTACGTCAGGGCTCGCGAATGTGCCAGTGTTGCCCGACTTCCAGGTCACTCACGTGTTTGTAAAACTATTCAATAATAAATTAAGTGCCCGACCAAATGCGCAAAAATTTCACTAGCTTATTTGTGAATGCTCAAAGATTAACCCGCATAATATAGATGATGATCGAAAATTAGGTGTCATGGCCCCTTTAAGCACTTACTGCTATTGAATTAATTTTTCCTGTTATTTCTTTGTGTCCTTCGCCTTGAGGTTTCTTTTCTCTGGCAATCAATCCGGAGGATCGCTATACATAAATGAGACTGCATCTAAGCTACATCAATCTTTCTGTTATGCGACGTAATGTATTACGCTGCAAGCATCCCGTTTTATACAGGACGCGCCAGCCAACTCTAGCCAGAGTTCAGATATACCGACTCACTCTATGGCGACGTGACAAAGTGTATTAGAGAGCACTGAGGTTAGGGAGCAGTAGGGTTCCCTAATGCACCATCTTCATTAGCAAACGTTCGAGAGGATTGCAATTACGGAGCGCAAGCGGGGACGTCTCGTGACATATTTTTTTTTTTCGAATTTCGCGGGCCTCTGCAGTAAGCAGAAATACACTTATGCTAAATTTATAGAAAGTTATGAAACTGTCTTATCGGGCGTTTTGTAAACCGATCAACAACTTCCTCAGTGGAATTTTGTCCACCTTCGTTGCTTTAGAAGTAAATAATCATGCCTAATTAACATTAAAGCGGAACGCAACAAACTGTTCGGCCTTCTCCATGCAAAAGTCAGCCAATCGCATTGGGTGGCGTCGTGATAAAGTGTCTCGGAACATTTCTAAACTCTAGCTAGAGTTAGCATAGGCATTCTGAATACGGGTTGTTACACTGAGAACTAGAAGGGCTGGAGCTCCAGCTCAGCAGTTGAAGGGCAGGCCAGAGATAATGCCGTATCTTTATTCGCTTTAGCACAACCACAAGAAGGTGACCGGCAAAAATGATGTCCCTTAGGTCTCTTCAGCATCGAACATGTTGAAAAAATTTGTCCTTGCATTTGTGCTAGAGGCAAATGAGGCTGCCCAATAAAGAACGAGTCTCCCTTGACTAAATGCTCCATCGCAGTCGTTTATTCGATTTCCTTGACCAGTGCAAGCTTTTACATCGGCCAAATAGAACATTGTGTAGCGAAGAGTAACGCTACATTGAGACATCTTAAGCATCATGTACTGGGTCAGTCTCTACCGTGCATTGCTCGGGTTCGGAGTCTGTGATTTGAGAAGTCGCTTCAGCTGCCGGTCGACCCTTACGACAGCGTTCAATAAATGCTTTTACAAATGGTGGAGACTGCTAAGCCATCACTTTGGCCCGACCTTGCGTCCCGTACCATTCCTTCAACCATATTTTAAAACGCATCTCAGCAGACGTCTCAACTCATGACTCCATGCGGTGGTCCGCCTAGCCATAAGGACCCTCTTGGTTTTAGCGGCACAGACGACAATGATGTCGAGGAGTGGCCTTCGACGGATTAGCGAGTAAGCGTTCTTAACCAATGGGACGAAGCCGCGAATCTTAGGTACGTGCTGTTTTACCTACACTCTAAGAACTAAGAGAGTGCCGGGCACTCTCTTTGGGAGAGTATTTTCTTGTCCCATATTTAACTCTCTTTTCCAGAGTAAATCACCTCTTTTTGAGGCAGAGTATAGTAATGCCCCCATACAGGGTCAAAGTACTCCTACCCAACAGAGTAACATAACTCTGGCCGAAGCAGAGTAGCATGACCCCACCCAAGGGAGTAGTAGTACACCACACGGAAAAAAAAATAGCATTTCTCGGGCAAAAATTGGGCTTTAGAATTGCTTTTAAGAATTTTCATCAGGTGCAGGCCGTAATGATGGCTAACAACGAGCACTACGACAAAAAAAAAAAAGAAAAAAAAAGAAACGTTAAAAAAAAATACATGACCGAGTGAGAACTCGAACCCACGACCGTAAGACGCTCATCTGATTGGGAAACGGACACGTTACCGACTACACCACGCTAAAAGAAGGTGTCAGCGCGTTTATTTCTTGATGACATTGTAAGTAATGTCCGTGATCTGTCTTCATTTCCTTTTTAGAAGCGCAGATTTGAGTGTATCCGCGCGTGCGACAACCAAACGGACTGTAGTTCATGTGTTTGTTTTGTGCTTCGCGAGATCGGAGCGTCAATCTGACACGTTTTGCAGTAAAAAAAGATCAGCGTTACTGAAGATATGCACGGCATTCGCACTGACTCGCTAAGCGGTTAGTCATTTCTGTGTAGGAAACATCGCACTTCTCAACTGCACACTGAACAATTCGGTTTTTTTCACCCCCTTGGACACGTTTTCGGTCATTCTTGTTCCCGTTCCGCGTCTACAGCCATAATACTTCACGGTAGCAGTACCGTATACATTAAGCTTATGACAGCAGGCTCCGTGTGTGACGTTCGTAGCCAAGAACATGAATGCCTATTGATATACGAATAATGAAATAACCGCTTGAATTTAGTTTCGATCGTGACCGATTCAATGAGGTCATATTCGCTTATCTAACTACACAAATCCCAAGCTAGAAACGCGGATATTAACAGTTCCGAGTGCCTTCAATTGTGCTGAAATTCACTGGGAGGCGCTAGAAATGCGGTTCTTTTTATTAGTCGTCTCCAACGTCACAACAAACAAATATTATGCTCTTTACTGCATATATGTGTGGTTATTAAGAAGTGGTCATCACTCGCGATGTGCCGGCACTTCGATCAGGAGCAGGAGTATAACCGCGTTTTACTCTCTCCTGCCTGAAGAGTATATGAGCATTCCACTCTCTCAGAGCGAGGTAGAGTATAAAGCAGTTTCACTCTCTCATTTCACAGAGAGTGAACGAGGCTTTCACTCCATCCGATGCTTTGCGAGAGTAGAAGAACACTCTGAAGAGTGAATCGGCCTTTTTACTCCTGCGATACCCTGCGCAGTTTTTAGAGTCTAGAAGGTGTGGCCAACCTCTAGCACCCCAACCCCGAGACGGCAATTCCGATATGTACCACGTTCAAGAAATCCGTAGTAGCTGCGTGTGGCCGCCCTACTGTGCGCAAAATGCGCGCGCAATCGCGCTTGCGGTTACGCGAACAGCAGCCGGAGGAATCATTCACAAGCTATATTGAAAACAAGCTGGACTTGTGTAGGCGTGCTGACGCGTTGATGTCGGTGTCCGACAAGATCAGAAACGTCGCCGGACAGCTCCCCTTTTGTATCCAGGAGTAGTTACAGTGAAAAGTAACGCGCAGTGTGGCATACTATCAAGCACCATCTAGTGGACTAGCCTCTACTGTGTATTGCTCGTGGACGCCGCTCGTGCTCGGAGTCCGTGATTGCTAGAGCTACTGGTCCACCCTTAAGCCAGCACTGAATAAGCGACTTTACAGTTGTATCAATGGTCATCCTAGACAGCATTCTCGAAAAGTAAAGGGAATATACGTACACATATTTGGTTGTACATCTCATTGCATGCGGTTGCGAGTCATGTTTCCAGGACACCAAAATTTTAGGAAGTAGCGACAGTTGTACTGCTCAGTTAGCTTTAGAAGCCTTCCTCATTAAAAAAACCTCGTGTAGCTACTGTTGCAGTTCTACACAGGGCGCTAAATGCAGCTTCATTTCTGTGATACCTGAGTAGTAGGCTAAGTGCCTAGCACGAGCACCCATCGATTCCCTGTTCGTAGAGTTCTCACACGTTTACTGAACCGCCGATGTCGTCAATCTTTAAAGTAAGCATGAACGGTTTCCCGGCATGAGTAGTATCTTGTTAAGGAAATTCGCAAGCTCGGTGTGCGTGCTACTTTTGGTTGCGCTTTATCGACTTCCTGCTTGTTACGGCATTTGAGATACGTGTCGTCAGCAGCGAGTTCTGTAAGTCTGTTTCCCCATTCAGTTGTATCGACGAAGCACCAGAGAAGCGCTGGTGGGAGGAGCAATCGCGGGCTTGGCGAGACGGTGGCGCCCTCTCATGCGCGGCCCGTGTGCCAGCCGCATGTTTTCGAAGCGTTTTCAGCAAGTATAAACGAATTATTACGATAACTCCTTGGTTATTTCTGTTAATTATACTATTTTAAAAATTGTTCTTTTTATTTTTAGCCTGGTTTTGAGTGTTGCTAGCCTTGTTTTAGGCATGTATTTAGCTCCTGATTGTGAGCGTGATCACGCCACGTGAGATCCACACATGACAACCGGGCCAATAAAGTGCTACGTACTTAAAAAAATCATATCTGTGTCAGCACGGCTTCGACGGGATTGCATTCTTAGGAATACGATTTCGTGCAGGGCGCTTTTTGATGTGTGGTTTTATCACGTTATTTCTGGGACACATTTATGGTGTTCACGGCACATGCGTAATAGAGTGTGTGCATTTCGGTGGTCGTTTTTCACAATAAACAGTTGTCAATAGCGCCTGCCCTCGTTTGTCTCTTCTTTGTGTTCGTCTTTATCAGCTCTGATTTCCCCTTTCTTAAAATACAAGACCAACAGGCCCAATAATCTGTTCTACCGTTATAGCAAATGACAATGCTCAATTGATTCTGGCGGCGGTGCTCCTTCGAGCTTGCTCACCAGGCATGACTTGAGCCTGGCGGCACCGCTGGCGGGGAAGTTCGCGGGAAGAAAAAAAAAACATCTAGACATTACATACACGAAGTAAAAAGGCTATATGATGTGCACACATTGTTGGCTGAAAGCGACTCATTCACCAACAGTGTATGAATGCACTCAAACGCACATGGGTCAGTCTATTCTGCATGTTGTGAAACGCCTGTATGTATAAAAGATGGATTACCAAGTTTGTTAAACTACGTTTGATAACTTACAATTCTTACGCGGGAAAAATAATGCTAAGCTAACAGTTTCCTCTTGGACACGCTGAAGCGGTTTCGGAGTTTAGGGTGCTTAAGCATATGCATTAATAAATCGTTTTTTTACATACAAGTTAACATAACTAATGTACAGGTCACTCTTTCCTGCATCGAAAATGTACCTTTGAGAACTTCTCTTGATGCTACGTAGGACTCGTTCTATAGCCAAAACAAGTGTAAGGGCCCTGGAAGCAAAAATTTGCCGTCGGCGTGATGTTCCGCATAAAGTCAAAGCGCCCCACACATAATAGGCTGTGGCTTCAAAGGAAATAGCGGAAGAGAGCGCGCTATATTGTAAGTAGTGCTAGTTCGGGTATGGGGGGGGGGGGGGGGGGGTGCCCTGATCTGGCGCTTGATTAAATGAGCACTCGTCTTGAGGTGGCGGCCTCTCCAATCACTCAATACCCTTCCCCCCCCAATGATGCAGCGCCCTGCTTCTTTATATGTTGCAGTAATAAGCACCTTTGCTCACCTAGTTCGCGACCGTAGCAGTATAGTCATGAAAGGCGGTAGTTTATGCAAGGGGCTGAGTGACCCGAACGTTACATCAGAGAACTTGCCATGCTCTTAAGTAAGAATCAAGTGAGAAAAAGAAAAGCGAAAAAAAGAGCCGCCAGCTTAAGCAGTCCGTTTCCAAACTTTCTCAGCTCACAGTGAAGGCTATAGCACTTAGAAACTAATTAGGAATAATATGAACTATAACATATTTGTATCCAAATATATCGTAACCGAAATGCCCGTCGACAGCACGCTCTTTTCGAACGCTTCAAGAATGATTATTTGGCCGTGCGTGAAACGACTTCGTGCATTTTAGCTACTTGACTACAGACATGACAACGGGAACGCTGGTAAAGAGTGGACGACGTGAGTTTAGCTTGTCGAACATTAAAATGGAGAGATGCGTATGACGAGAATAGAATAATTGTTAACTCTCAAACGTTCTATTGACGCACTTCTCCCGGTATCAATTAAGCTGTGACTCCGTCCCTGTCGTCATGCCCACGTGTGATCGGTCGCATGCAGTGGTTCAGGACCGAGCAGGGGCAAAGCAAAAGCCTATTGTAGTAGGCATCCAACGTACGAGAGAAAAAAAAATGATTTTGAGCGACTAGTTACCCCTACAGGAAGATATGATCTGATGAATCAGTGAAAAGTGCCGTCTTATCGGCTCGAACGTTCATTGTTCAGCTGAGGACGGCGCGGGCACGCGTGTAAGAGTCAGATAAAATGAAAATGCGATAGTGACGGGACATTTCATCGGTATTTTTCTTTGCAGCTTTTTTTTCTTCTATTCACTGTCCCACAATGGCTCTCTGTGTACAGAGAGCCATCTATTGGCTTCTTCTATTGGGCCGTCGTAATGAGCCAAAGGCCTAGCCTGTCCACGCAGAATCGGGGCCCCTTTTGTAAACCTGACTTCGTAAGTACTTTATTCCTCGCAGACTCTGTTCTAACACAGCTCTTCAGACTGACAAACCACTCACATTACACAGCCGCGTGGCAACGTGACTTCAATGAAGGTGATGCGAACCTGTCAAGATTGATCGTCCATGCTTTATAATGAGGCCCAGTTTCAATGTTTTATTCTTATCCTTGTCAGCTGAATATTCTGCTTTGTTTCGCACCATCGCATCCGGCGCTGTGTGCACTCACCGAAGGTAGACGGATAATTATTTTTATTCAGGAAAGGGAGGCACGAAAATAGGTGATGAGACTATGGAGAAAGAGGGGTGAAGCATGGGCAGACCGGGGACAAAGAAACCTTATTTTCCTCAGTCCCCTGTGCACGAAAAGGAAGAACCTCAACGCTATTTAGAGCGAAAGTAAATAATTGTGGTGAATTTTTCTTGGAATAACTGACGAATCAGCGCAGCATTGGTAGCAGTTTCAGGGTTTTGTGTCCCAAAAACCACAAAATCAATATCAGAGAAGCCATAGTTCAGAAATTTCGACCACCTTGTTTTTTTTTCAACGCTCACCGCAGTTTCAAAACAAGAACATCCGTTTAAAATTCAATGCGAAACTTCGACCAATCTAAGTTTCTCGTAGCCTTTGCACTACTGTTCACTTACACAGCAAGTGGACATAGGTAGCGCAGTCGCTATTAACCCCTCTTTCTCCAAATATTTTTTTCTTTTTCTTGCATAAGCACGCATAAGCACGGCGTTAACTCGAAGCAAACTCGCCGTGGAACGCCCAGCATGTCATTCGGCGCCTGTCGACCACGTGCCTCTTGCGGGCAATAACGGAGTTTGCTTAATTAATAGCGCATAAGCAATAGCGTGTACGCTCCCTATACAGAGCCACTAGTGCAAGCCGTACTAATGAGCAGCACTCGAGCATCAGAATCCGCAGCTGCGCCCCGCCTCTAGCACAGATAGAGAACGGTGCTAATTCCTCGGCTTTGCGTGGAAACGCGTGACTAAACAAAGCACTCAGGACGCTGTGTGTACGTGCGTCAACTTGCCGATGATGCTATTCTGGAAGAAGTACGCCCCGGGGTGCTTCCATACGTCGTTATCAGCAGCAGACCCTTTAACCAACACTAACGGGGCCACCCAACCGGAGCAAACAAACCTGTTATATTCGTTCAGCGAAGTGGGTGCGCGGGAACAGACAACGCTCGTATTGTGTGGTTTTTGCTTGACCATTGTCTGTTCCCGCGCCCCCCGGTTCGCAGGAACGAAAATGAATTACCTACTAGCCCTCCTGTCGATCCTTTTGCAATGCTTCGATAATTCAGTACGCGCCTTGCCAAGTCAATGCGACAAAAGCAGAGGCCGAAAACTAGTATGCACACTGGAGGCACGCACAGCTCGTCTGTACGCATTTTTCGCCCGCGTGTATCCCCCTGGAGTGTCCAACGAGTCAGCGAATATGAAGAGTCACTAACTAGGCCCTTTCACGCTGTCCAAAATTATGAACGCGTAAGTTGTTTGCGCCTTTTGCTTTCAAACATTAATTTCTCCTCATTTTCCGCAAAGTGGTGATTTCTTCTGTGAACGAGGCAATCTAAACATTCTTTCATTGGTCGCATTTTTTTTTTCATTTCCAACAGTTTCAATGGTAAACAAAGGATGTCGTTATATCAGTGCTGTCACAAATCTCAGTATACAGTTAAAGCTCGCTGTAGCTCAGGAAAAACAATCGCCGTTACGCTGGTGATTTCGATGTGGTGGATCCGATTCTATCTGTTGCGATGGCAGTGAGATGAGGTGAGTCCTGTCGACCCCCCTCTCATAAAAAAAAAAAAAGAAGAAAAAGAATGCACCTTGACTAACTGAACTCCAGCAACCACTAAATGGACACTAAAGGTGAAACAAAAAACGGCAAAAAAAATCGAGGGACCTTTCCCTTCTAATTAACGTGAGGCAAACCATTGAACGGCGCGTGCCAGACCCCAAAGCGTGCATGTGCGCAGTCTTTATTATTCGTCCCTCGCCCCTTTGCATTCCTTTACATTTAAAAGCGTGGACACGCTTCCAGAAGACCGGCCTGGTGCCTCCTTTCACAAGTGGTTTTCGGCTTACCGAGGGTGCCTTCCAACAGACTGCACGCCTCCTGAAAGACTCCTGACACACCCTTTGTGCCTGGATCAGCATAAACTCCGTCTGACAGTTTCCAGAGATTCGTAAGAAAGCGGAGCTCTCGTCGCCAGCTTTAAAGCAGCTGTCTCTGCTGACGCTGCACGAGGAATACGAATACCATGTTAAACTTTACACGGATCGCTCTGCAACTGTGGGGGGGATCTGCGGCAGCTGTTATCTACCCAGGGAAATTGCGATGCATTCATCATTCTTGTCCCATTTTCGGTCCGTATAGCTTTACATTTGCAAGGTGCTCTGCAACCTTCTTAATGTTGTGCAAATATCTTAAATAATACCTTTGGGCAACCTTCTTAATGCTGTGAGATAAAGAATGCAAACATGACACGACGAAAAGTGGTGTTTAGTCTAAACATTGTTTTTCTTATCTTGAGATATTAGCTTTTCAGTGAGGCTTTCTCGCTTTTGAGCTGGTACATAATATGAGTGCAAGAGGCTTGGGAAGCCACTACCTTAAAAATAAACAGTAAAGGAAGTCCTGAATAAAAAAGCGGTAATTCAACGATGACTACAAAAGAAGAACACCCGCGCAGTTAGCGCCCTTTTGTTCGAGAATGCACTGCGCACTGACCCCCAATACCGCGCTTATTACGTAAATGAAGAAAACGAATGTGGTTGGAAAGAGCGTTTAAAGGGACTGTCTACCACTCGAAAAAAATTTTTTTGATTGTGGTGAAAATGAGAAGATCGTTCGTCAGATAGGCGGCAACGAGCACGCTTTTGTCCTATAAAAAAAAGGAATTATATTTTTAATCTGATGTTGAAAACTGTGAAAGAACGACCACTAGCGCCACCCAACGGCAAAGGTGTTCAATCTATTGGTGTGACAGATAATCCTCGCAGGTAGACTCATTTTGCTTAAAAACAAACATGTATAACTTCAGAGTGTATTTAGCGCACTTGAGACAGCTTTCGGTTGCGTCAAAAAGTAACCTTTGCTATTTTTTATTCTCATGCATCCAAAAAGGCGCCTGGCGGCGCTGCCGGCGCCGCCGGCTTCGAGTTCGTCTGCTTCAACCCACCGCGCTGGTTGTACCGTGACGCTGTATTGTTGTTAGGATGTCTCGCGTGTGCTGCGCTTAAGTTTCCCAACAGCATGTCTCGTCTCTTGACACGGTCTGCTACAGCGCTGTTTTGTTTTAAATGCGAAGCATTTCTTAGCGAACTTCGGCGAGTTTGAGCGCATCTATCTATCTATCTATCTATCTATCTATCTATCTATCTATCTATCTATCTATCTATCTATCTATCTATCTATCTATCTATCTATCTATCTATCTATCTATCTATCTATCTAGCCGCCTACGACTTTGTGCTCTCCCGGCCGTATCGTTAATGGGATTTATACCAAATTTGGTATGACATAACATGACTCTATGACTAACGTAAATGGCTGGTCATATCATGAAAATCATGACTAACTTGTAATGAAAAGTATGATTTACATGCCACGCTCATGGCACGCTCGCGGCCGTTTCGTTAGCTTGATATACACCAAACTTGGGATTGAGTGACGTGACAGTATGACGAACATAAATGACAGGGGGGGTAATATGCGAATAATGACGTGCATGTCATGACCAACATGATTTAGGTATATACCACGCTCATGGCACGCTCGCGGCCGTTTCGTTAGCTTGATATACACCAAACTTGGTATTGAGTGACGTGACTGTATGACGAACATAAATGACAAGCGGTAATATGAAAATCATGACTTGTCATGTGGGACATGACTTGCATGCCATGCTCATGGCGCGCTCGCGGCCGTTTCGTTAGCTTGATATACACCAAACTTGGTATTGAGTGACGTGACTGTATGACGAACATATATGAGAAGTGGTAATATGGAAATCATGACATGTCATGAGCGACATGACTTGCATTCCACGCTCATGGCGCAATCGTGGCCGTTTCGTTAGCTTGATATACACCAAATTTGGTATTGAGTGACATGACTGTATGACGAACATAAATGACAAGTTGTAATATGGAAATCATGACATGTCATGTGCGACATGACTTGCATTCCACGCTCATGGCGCGCTCGCGGCCGTTTCGTTAGCTTGATATACACCAAATTTGGGAGTGAGTGACGTGACCGTATGACGAACATAATTGACAAATGGTAATATGAAAATCATGACTTGTCATGTGCGGCATGACTTGCACGCCACGCTCATGGCGCGCTCGCGGCCGTTTCGTTAGCTTGATATGCACCAAACTTGGTGTTGAGTGACGTGACTGTATGACGAACATAAATGACAAGTGGTAATATGGAAATCATGATATGTCACGAGCGACATGACTTGCATTCCACGATCATGGTGCGCTCGCGGCCGTTTCGTTAGCTTTATATACACCAAATTTGGGATTTAGTGACGTGACTGTATGACGAACATAATTGACAAGTGGTAATATGGAAAACATGACATGTCATGAGCGACATGACTTGCATTCCACGCTCATGGCGCGCTCGCGGCTGTTTCGTTAGCTTGATATACACCAAATTTGGCATTGAGTGATATGACTGTATAGCGAACATAAGTGGCAGGTGGTAACATGAAAATCTTGGCATGCGTGTCATCTACAACGCCATTTACATGCCACGCTCATGGTGCGCTTGCGTCCAGTTCGCTAGCTTGATATACACCAATATTGGTATTGCGCGACGTGACTGTATGACGAACATAAATGACACGTCCTAACATGTAAAACATGATATGCAAATTATATAAAACAGGATTTGCTCCTTCCTGGCTGCTTCGCATTACGTCGATTCCCACAGTGCGTGGGATCTGCCGGCTTTTTATGAATCGACTTTTCTTGGATTGCGGCAGCATTGCTAAATGAAACGCATAGACTGCATTTCCAGCAAAACAAGTGTTCTGTAGTCGTATAATACGGCTTTATGTAACCGTTAGCGCTCTGTAACCGTTAGCGCTCTGAAAGCGACTGTTACATTCATTACATTAGTGTTCGACGAAAATAAAGTAATCCTACAGAACTCACGTGTGCTTTCGGTTTAAAGTTTTACCGGCACTACAGTCGTCATCGCGTGCACCAACCAGTGTTGTGGGGCGTATTCACACCAATGGTAGAAGACCGAACGCATATCGAAAAATTCAGTTTTAAAATTTTCGGCTAACTTTCCAGAGAAACCGCTGCACGGTTGGACACTTCAGACCGTATGCTTTCAATTGCGGTACAAAACAGAAAAGTGATGAAGGACGGTAGACAGTCCCTTTAACTGTTCCGCGGATCGACAGGACGATGAGTTACGTAAATTACTACATAGCTACACCATTCGGAGGCAATCCAGTTCGCGAGGGTGACAGCAAAAGAACAAGGAAATAGAACATATCGCTCGGCCAATTCCTGCGTCATTTCGAAGCATCTTCACTACTTGCAATCAGTATTTTTCAATTCTTAACAAGGTGCGAGACGAGCTGGCGGGTAACGGAACCACTAAAATACTGAACGGGCCTTACATCCGCTAGACTTTCATTCCCGCTCAGGGAAAGCATCGTTAACGGGGTAGCAACCGTGGCTACGCAGCCACGCGCATTCGAGAAGTCTTACGCAGTGAACGACCACGGGCAAAGAAAAAGAAAGAAGAAAAAAAATTGGCCGCGTATCTCCGTGCTTTCCTGCAGATGGCGTCGAAAGACGATAGTCTTCTGCCGGCCGTACTACTATATTTTGCCTTGTCTCAGACAGCGCCTCCTCTATGTTGAATCGGCCGCACCTGGCTGGCATTGATAAAATAGAGGAGACGCTGCGTGAGATATGGACGCCATCTGGCAGTGGCATCGGGAAACATGAGCTTGTGCAGAACCCAGGGCCACTTCCATGCTTTTTGATGCATAGCGTCACATTTTCAGCGCAGCCTAAGAAACACTAGGGTCTTTAGAATTATGTATCTATGTATTTTCTAGTAAAGGAACACACCACCTAATGCTTACGTTTTGATGTTGCGCCTCAGATATGCCTAATATTTGCTTTTTGATCGACAATGTTCACAAGTATGAACGAGGCCAGAAGTTCAAAATGGCTGGGCGTTCAGCAAGTGCTTAAACTGTGGCCGGGCGGCGGAATCGTATGACAGACAGACAGACGGACAGACAGACAGACAGACCAAAATTTCTGCGTTGAAGTATCCCAAGAAAGACTATGGTCTTTAAAAATAAGACCCACTACTCATCGAAACCGATGGTCCAGATGGGACGTCGACGAGCCGAGAAATCTAAGGTCTATACGCCACGAAAGAACAGCGCGAGGTTCTAAGTGCTACTTCTACACACGGAATCTCATCAGAATAAGTGAATAAATAAAGACAATAAAAAACGGACGCATAAAAAAACGGAGAATGACCATTGAAGCTGGGGTTTTCACGCTCAAAATGCCGCATAATGAGCATGCAAAGAGGTTGCCTTCTTTCACCGAAGTCAGTAGGCGTAACGATGCGCGTGAAAGGGAACGGTGCCAAAGAAGGACCCACAGAACAAGAAGACTGAGTCAATCACGAAGAACCAACATAGCACAACCACAATACATTCTGACACGTCAGGCTAACAAAAAAAAAAACACACACCTCCTGCATTTAAAAACCTGTTTAGATGGCTCCCTCACACTGCAAGCCCCCTCACGAAGAATTTCCGTAATGAATTGAAACTTGAAAGCCTAAATGCTTTATTTTTTTTGCCTCGGGACAAGCTATAAGACCGAAAAAAAACAGCACAAAATTTGTGTCATCATCATGACGTCGCTATGTTGTCATCACGACGGCATATACCGTGACGTAACGTGATCACGTCATCGCATGGCGTAATCGCACGGTCAAAGCTGGGCCGATCAAGGAGGCTGTGCGAAACCAGGTGATGTGCAGAGAGAGATATGAACGAAGAGAGGAGAAGGCAGGGAGGTTAACCAAGCTTTGGCTCGGTTGGCTACCCTACACGTTGGGTGCGGTAAAGGGGGGAATAATAGATAAGATAGAGAAGCGAGAATCAGAAAGATCGAGAGAGGGAAGTGCACGTTTATTGTCGAAACAGTGTGGCGAGCGATGCCCGGAATCACTCTAGCGTTGGAGGGTTCCCTAGTCCAGGAACCCTCCGATTTCAACTGCCCTCTTGGCCCTGGCGACGAGTTGTCGTTGGTCTTCCAGGTCCTCTAGGACGAGCTCGGCCTCCCACGTTTTGATTAGGTAGTCTTAGATCGTCTTTGGTGCTTGGCTCACGTCCCCCCTCCGGTTGCATGTCGCGGTTTGCGTGGCACTGGCACTCCAGGACCAAGTGTGCCAGGGTGTCCGGTACGCTGCAGAGCGGCCACATGTAGCCATGTTTCGTTGGGTAGAGACGGTGCATTAATGTTCCGTGTATGTGCGCGTTGCTCTGCAGGCGTCTGATGATCACGCTTTCTTCTTTAGTCACTTTTGGATGTGGTGGAGAGTACACCCTTCGCTCCACTCCGTAGGGTTGAAGTAGCGACAAATAGGTATTCTGTTCTGCCTCCGTCTCTTCAGCCATGGGTCGGCTATCCTGTGGGCCGAGGGCAGCCCGCTTGACGTGCTCGTGGGCAGCGGCATGGGCCACTTCGTTTCCCTGTAGACTCTCGTGTCCTGGAACCCATATTGCGCAGCTGTATGGGAGTGGACCGTGTCTCAGCCGAAGCGCTTAACATCATGAAGAACCAGAGAAAGAAAGAAAACAAAGAACATGAACAGTTAGTCAGAAGTTCACAAACAACACGAACTCGCTCTGGTAGTTCCCACATACTCGTGAAGTCCAGTCGTCTTCAGGCAGCACAATGGAACTTTCCTGACCATTTGCGTGCACGAAACCATAGGCCAATGTTTCAGGATCTTCGTTTCTGATAGTGGTCTTGCATCAAGACGATGGAGTTTGGTTCCTAGAACATGTCCGATGATCTACCAACTGATCTACAATTGGCAGAGCATCGGACGCGTTTTTCGAAGGTCGCAGGTTTGGTCTCTGACAGCAGAAAGTTATCTTTACGTCCACTTTACTTCTAATTTGACATCATTATTACTTCTAACAATATCCCGCCCTATACTTTCCTTGGCTTTCGTGTCTGTTAGTTGTAATTAATGTTGTGTCTAACAAAAAAACGAGCCTTTAAGATTTCTCTTCTCGGTGTGTTTCTTGGTATCATATGTCTGCTACAAGCCATTATTTTGTTTTAATTGAAGCAGTGTACTGCGACATCAGTTGTAGGGTGTCCGATAATCATGGCTAGTCATGCATGGAATGGCGTCGGAGGCCGGCTTTCAGCAGTAACGTGATGAACGTGATCATGTAGATGAGAAAGATGAACATGAAACAACAAAGTTGAACACAGTGCCCTCATTTTGTTGTTGAAACACAGCTATTTCTATATTTCTTTCCGTAGACCACAGAACTTCGTGCATTGGAAGTCACGACCAAATAACGTCTGATATCGACTATCTTCATCACAAGGCTAAGATTACTGCACATAGCATTACGTTGCAATGGATACCTGGCCATGCTGGTATTTCGGGAAACGAAAAAGCGGATGAAGCTGCCCAAAGTGGACTTCAATACCGGAATTTCAGAAGAATATTTTTTACCAAAGCCGACGCTTCGAACAGCGCAAAAAAAATGCCTATCAAGAAAAAGACCGCCTTTGGAATTTGCCGCTTCACAAAGGTAACTTACTATATTGTAGTGAACCAGAAGTGAGAGCGACAATTTCCCGATCACTCCCTCGCCACCTAGAGATGCTATATCATCGTCTTCGACTGAATGTGGCATACACGACCAGTTGTTTGTACCGCATAGGGCGTACCACAAGTCCATGTTGTGGTAACTGTGGTAGCATACAGGCAGTGGAGCACATACTACTTGAATGTACCGCGTACCGCGACGACAGACAGTTGTTTGAGTGACAAATGGAAATGATTTGCCACGACCAGTTGGCGTTGCGCAACACATTAGGCAGAGTGCCCGGACCTTCAAAATACCGTCGGGTTTTACAGTCATTAGTCAATAACCTGTCCGAAATTGGCCTTGTTGGAAGGCTCTAATGATGGAAATTACTTCACATAGGAAAGCCTTAACTTACCTGACACCCTAGTTGTCGATGCCTTTAATATTGTCACGCAGCTGCAGTTCGCTGGAGCCAAGAAGAAGAGGAAGAAGAAGAACGCGTGCGAAGCGAGCAGTCGTGGGGCTGACCGTCCGTCCTGTCCCTTGCGCTGCAGTAAACATCCCTCACCTTGTAAATAAAACCCATTCCATCGTTACAGTTTTGGTGGACGTGCGGGGTACATCACCCTGGACGACCGAGCTCCACCGCCCCCTCGACGCTGTAAACGGTTGGCCGGGCTACCACCGGAAGACGTGGCGATGAATGACACGGATGCAGGTGACGACGGTCGGGAACGAACCGTGCAAGAGAATGCTGGCCCAAGACAGGTGGGCTGCACACTTTATCGGGAGCCCCGCACATTCTCAGGAAGAGAAGATGAGGACGTCGATGACTGGTTGAAGCACTACCAGAGGGTGAGTCGTCTTAATGAATGGAACACTTCAGCACAACTTTCACACGTTGTCCTGTTCCTTGCGGGAACTGCACTTATGTGGTTCGATAACAATGAGAGTGCACTAACAACTTGGGAGGTCTTCGTCCAAGAGATAAAGAAGCGCTTCAGTGATTCGCTTTCCAAAAAGAAAAAGGCTGAACAGACACTTTCCCGGCGAGCACAGTTACCTGGAGAGACGTGTACGACCTACATAGAAGAGATCCTGAAGCTCTGCGGAATAGTGAATCCAAACATGTCAGACGAAGACAAGGTGGGAAATTTGCTCAAGGGAATTGCTGAGGATGTTTATAATTTCCTGATATCTAAGGAAGACGTTACGACCCCGTCCTACTTGAGGCATCACTGTCGTGCGTTTGAAGCTCTCAAAACATGGCGGATACTTCCGAAGTTCGATCGACTGGACAACGTCCCGACCGTTGCTAGTGTGGACGCCTCTTCCTCTGAAGACTTCGCCGCTATGGTACGTCGTGTTGTGAGAGACGAACTGGCTCACTTTCAAGTCGGCGATGCCAACCGCGTGTGTCACCGATGTGCATTGAATGAGCGCTATCCGGAAGTACCGGTCGCCTGGTCGCGACCTGCATACACCAACCGCCCAGCCTGCGATGACGTCTTTACGGAGGGCGCCATGACGCAGCCTCGAGTGACGAGTTTTACACGCCGACAGGACGTACCACCCCGGCGCATGCCTCCCGATTACGCAATGCCCCGAAGACCTGTGTCCTACAACAACGAAAACTCTCGCACCCCACCTGTCTGCTTCAACTGCGGAATTCCAGGACACATCTCGAGGTACTGCAGACGTCGTCCGCAACGCACTGCAGGAGATCGTGCGTACCCACCTCGCATGCAAGACACCACACCCTGGCAACTGTCCGCTGTATCTGCCCCTTTTCATCTGCCACCTCGAGAATACATGCCCAGGAACGCCTCCCCGGTGTCCGACCGCAGCCTGACTCCGCCGCCAACCCGGACGCGTCGATCGCCATCACCACGTCGCCGCCCGCCTACACCGCCCCAGCTAGGAAACTAGCTGGTGCGACCGATGGAGGTCAGGTCGCAGGACGGTCATCTTCGCAAATTCCTCCGCCTGTCATTATGTCAAAGAACAAAGTGTGTGTTTGTGTAGAAGGCGTGAGTACTGTGGCAATGGTAGATACTGGTGCTTCCGTGTCTGTGATGTCCCTTTCGTTCAAGAATCGCCTAGGACAGAAAGTTATGTTTGCCTGGAACGGGCACTCCTCGTTTCGTGGTGTTGGCGGCGAGCTGTTGCGACCTGTTGGAATATGTTCAGTTTTGGTCACCGTGGGCGAACAGGCGTTTCAAACTGAATTCACCGTATTAGCACGTGCTACTCATGATATAATTCTTGGAATTGACTTTTTGCGAGACTGTGGAGCGACATTAGACTGCCAAGCTGGGAAATTTCTATGAGAACTGATACATTGCCGCATGCTTTTGAAGACATGCCATCCGATCAACTTGAGGTATTTTCCGTGCCCGATGATGTGCTTTTGGCTGCGGAAACAGCAAAGTTTGTTAGAGTGACTTCATCTAGCCCCCCGTGAGGGTTTGTCCTGTGGATTGATTGACCCGGACTATTCTAACACACTGAAGAAGCAGCTTATCGTGCCTCGTTCACTTGTCAAGCTCGTCGACGGCTGTACTCACGTGTGGACGGTGAACGTGTCCTCCGAGTCGGTTCTTCTACCTGCTGGGTTGAAGCTAGCTTACTTCGAAGAGGATACCGTTGTGAGTATTCGTTCAGTTGCTGTCATGACCGAGAAAACTTCGCCGCTCTCTGACCACCCGTCAAAGTTCCAGAGCATGATTAACTCCCCTCGTCCTACCAACGCGTGCTCCAAGAGCTTCTTGCGCGCTATGCTACCGTCTTTGACTTTGCACAGCCTGAGCCTCTACCTTGTCCGCCACAATCCCGCGTGCACCACTGCATCAATACCGGGGCAGCAGCCCCCATTAGACGAAAGCCTTATCGCGTCTCTCCCGCCGAAAGGAAAGTGATTGACGATCAAGTAAACGAAATGCTGCAGAAGGGTGTCATTCAAGAGTCCTGTAGTCCCTGGGCAGCTCCAGTTATACTGGTCAAGAAAAATTACACCATCTCCCGCTAAAGGGAACCATGTGTAGATGTGAAGCAGCGGGCGCGAATGCTTACACTGGCGGCGGCGTTGACGCTGGTGCTCATCGCAGCGTTGCGCAGGAGAGAAAACTGGGGAGGCGCAAAGCAGGCAGTGATGGAGCAGTGTTTCCTACTGGAACATGCCAATCACTGCTAATGGGCAATGAGAGACAGAAGACTCCGACTGGACACAGAGACCCGCACTCCGCTTTTAGTTAACGCGCACGCTCCGAATTTTTATTGTTCAACAACGCACAGGAGAAATCTCCCACCGGCACCACCTTAGATGTCAAGATCCATTGCCATATATACGGGATGCCCAGTGAACGGTTGTGCAGCGCGAGCAGTCGGGTTTTTCAACCAAGAAACTCGCTAGCAGACGCTGCCTGCGTCGGCGTCGCGAAACGAGAGAGGGGGGAGCGTAGGAGAGGAGAGAGAGGGGGTGACACGCATGCGCAGTGGGAGTGTGAACGCCGTGGGCAGGGATGCGTAGAGGAGAGAGGGGGGAGCGTAGGAGAGGAGAGAGAGGGGGGACGCGCATGCGCAGGGGGGAGTTAGACGCCGCGGGCAGGGATGGAGAGAGGGGGGGGAGTGTAAGAGGGGAGAGAGGAAGGGAGGCGCATGCGCAGTGAGGGTGTGGTTGCCGCGGGGAGGGATGCCTAGAGGAGAGAGAGGGGGAGAGGAGGTTTTTATTTTTTTTAACTGTTTGCGCATGCGCAGTAAGGGTGGGCACGCGGCACACCACCACCACCACCACCAGATTAAGCTTCGCCATAAGATGCTTCACATCTAAAAATAATGACGTCATGTAGAGCATGACTTGCATGCCACGCTCATGGCGCGCTTGCGGCCGTTTCGCTAGCTCAACATACACCAAAATTAGTATTGCGTGACGTTACTGTATGACGAACATAAGTCGCAGGTGGTAACATGAAAATCACGACAAGCATGTCATGTACAACGTGATTTACATGCCACGCCCATGGTGCACTTGCATCAAGTTCGCTAGCTTAATATGCACCAAAATTGGTATTGCGTGACTTGACTGCATGACGAACATAAATGACAGGTTTTAACATTTAAATCATGACATGCATGTTATGTACAGCATGATTTGCTCCTTGCTGGCTGCTTCGCATTACATCGATTGCTACAAGCGTGAGATTTGCCGGTTTTTTTTATATTCTTTTTTTACCATTCTCTTCTTCCCTCTCTTCTGGAATCTTTTAATCCCATTCCCCATCCCTATACAGGGTAGCACGCCAGCAGTGTATAGACGCCGGAAAAAAATCTGCTTTTCTAATAAGGAGTCCCTGTTTCTCTCTCACGACCAAATGAAAAATTTTGAAAGACATTTAGATATCTTACCTGCCACGGTGGCCTAGAGGTTATGGTGCACGACTGGTGAACCGAAGGTAGTGGGATCGAACTCCGGCCATTGCGACCACGTTTCGGTGGAGGCGAAATGCTAAAGCTCCGTGTACTGTGCGATGTAAGTGCACGTTAACCCTTTGATGGTTTTCGCCGTACATGTACGGCAGCACCTAACAGTGCCCAAATGGTTTTCACCGTACATGTACGGCACGGCCTTTATCTTTAAAACGCGCGCTTTTTTTCGATCATTTCTCTCTGCTGGCGTGCGCTGCCACACTTCAGGAACACGTGGAATTTTTTTCATGCGCCGATGTTTCTCCGTTGTTATTTTATTTTGCTTCGCAAAACGGCGATCCGGCAACCACTTGCGCACCCGAGCGCGTTCGCGGTTCGGCTGGTTTAAAACGCGCGCCTCTTTCCATGATTTTTCTCGCTTGACATGTGCTGCCATGCTTCGGGGAACTGTGGAATTTTTTTTATGCGCCGATGTCTCTCCGTTGTTGCTTTTTTTATGCTTCGCAACATGGCGCGCCGGTAGTCGCTTGCGCCTTCGAGCGCGCCCGCGGCACGGCTGGTTTAAAACGCGCGCCTTTTCGATCACTTCTCTTGCTTGACATGTGCTGCCACACTGCGGAACACGTGGAATTTTTTTCACGCACCGATGTCTCTCTCTTGCTTTTTTGCTTTCCAAAGCGGCGCGGCGGCTTTCGCTTGCACACCTGAACGCGCGCATTCCGTGCGGCTGGTTTCAGTTTCGTCCTTCGGTTGGTTATCGCTTCTCGCGCCCGCAACGCTGATGGCTGTCTGATTTTTAATCTCTCAAAGGGTGGCCGCTTGTGACTCTCTCGTTTATTGCTCCTCGAGGCGCGATTACATCTGTTTCGGGAGGAGCTAAATTACACAAACCTTGCCGCCGTGGTTGAGTTTCCTGTTTAGGGAACTCGGAAAAACTAACTCCGTCTCGTTGGCGATAAGACGAAGGATCATTATAGCTTTTTCCCTCGTTTTGCTTTCCGGACGGGCGCACAACCACACAGTTTTTCTTCCGTGCGCTCACTTACGCAGTTCGCCTACGCTGCGGAAGTTCGCGCCGGTTGCTATGGTGCTAGGGAGTCGAGAGGCGATTCTTCCGATGTGGACTATTCCCCAAGTGCCGGATCTGATTCATTGGATGTCAGTTCGTCAGGCGAGGATTTACTTACGAGTCCAGACTCGGATGATGATGAAGGAGTGACATATTGAATACGTGCGCGGTGGGACGATCCGGATCAGATCAAAGGTTACCATTCCCCAGTGTTTAGTTTTAGAGGAAAAATATTTTTTTTTACCGGAAAAGTACTCTGGTGCGCTTATTTTTGTAGGTCTGTGAGCTATGTTTATAATAATGCATAATTTTTATTTATTAGACATCGTAAAAGTGTTTTTGTTTAGGAGTTTGCTTGATGTTACTATGAATAAACCATGTGTATGTAACAACACAAAATGATTTTTCTGTCACTTTACGGTCACGAAAAAAAATTTTAGACAATTTTTTTCTTAAATAGGATGGTCTGAAGAATTTATTTCAACAATAAAAAAATTACACATTTTCGGCACGCATTTCGCGAAAAAATTCGACCCTGAAAGGGTTAATGAACACCAGATGGTCGATATTTCCAAAGCCCTCCCCTACAGCGTCCATCATAATCATATGGTGATTTCGGGACGTATAACTTAAGATGGTATTAATTTTAAGAAATGACATCACTCCCAAAGTTTACATTTTGTTGAAAAGGGGGAAACGTTAAGGCCGACAGGAAGTCAAATACGAACGCTACTCAGACATACGACAAACATATCCGTTAGGGGCATGCGTAGTGATAGCCACAGTCAAACATAACTACAACGAACACGGCTAAATCAAACTATCCTTCATATCGAAACGTTTGCGAGCACGAGAATGCTTTAATGTCAATACATAGGAAAATCTACAGCTAAGTCGAACATCGAGGAGCGCCACACGCCCCAGGGAGTTAAGTTTGCATCACAAGAAGTTGGCCTTTTTTTCCGCGAATGAGCGCATTCATGCATGCATTTGGGACAGCAAGTAGTGTGACTAGGAGGGAGCAAGCAGAAGCTACCGCCTGCCATCACCCGCTTTTTTCCAGGATTCCTCGTCGTCGCGGCAGTCGACAAGTCATGCGCGTTCGCCATTCGCTTCTCCGCAATTCTCCTCTCCTATTGTGGACGCCAATGCTGACGCGAAACTGAAAATCTTTTTGTTCTCTGTAAACCTAGCGATGATCAACCCAGTCGAACGTATAGAAAATGACTGACGTCACCATTGCGTACAGCATCCCGAGACTCCCGATGAGTCTACGACACTGTCGACATTAGGGCCAAGGTAGACTAGAGGCTTGCGGTGACCGACGAGCTCGCACAGCCGCGTTTCACGGCGTTGTGTCACTGTTTACATTGATACCGCATTTTCTCGCGTATAACCCACAGTAAGAGAGGGCGAAAACATGTATTGAATTAAGGCTTGTTAACGAATATGGGAGGGTTCCTTACAGGGGCGTAGGCAGAAATTTTTTTCGGGGGGGGGGGGGGGGGGGGCACCTCCTTGATTTCGGGAGGGGCGCCTCCTTGAAATGGTCATTTTTCGCTCTGCATGCCACGGCGAAAAAAATTCGGGGGGGGGGGGGGGGGGCACGTGCCCGGTGTGCCACCCCCTGGCTACGCCACTGGTTTCTTATTCCAACAACCCTATGGCCCTTCCCACCCGCCTGGCTAGGACTACGAGTTGGTGATCGTCAACTGGGTCCGGCGTAGAGATCGCAGCAGGACGTTTGGGTTCGCATCCGCAAATTCTTCAAAAGTTTTATATCGAATCAGGCGATGTATCGAACAGTTGGCGTTTGTTTCCCAGCTAGATAAAGGCGGCTTCAAGGACACGCTCTTTGGACGGTTGTGCACTTCGTTAGAACTCCAGTGCCAATAAATTTGCTGGCATCCGCTGCTTTGTAAAATTGATTTGATATAGAAAACATCGCGAGGGTTGGTTTTCTATGAAAAAACTTTGAGGCGACTTTGTGATGGATAGCCCCGTCAAAAGGCGCCACAGTCGTCACACTCCAGTTTCCAAGGGAAGCGTCGATTAGAATGCAAGAAACGTCCTCACGACGTGGTTGATGCATTCGAACAAGGACGGTGGCGTGTACGCCATACAGCTCACGAATGGCGACTTCCCGCGCAAGATGACGAGACACACATCCGTGACGCGGCCATTCATTTGGCGCCAAAAAATCATTTCCATCACGCAGCAAACAAAAAAAAATTGTGAAATCAAGGCATTGCGCATCAAGGACTCCTGGAGAGAACACTCTCATTCTATACGGGGTATTCTATATTTCAGGGCAGCACCACTCAGTATACAACGACCGCTCTGATCATGAATCGAAGTAAATGCAAAGAATTCGTTCCAGAAGATAAGTTGATAAATTGATGGCACAAGGCTTCTTGCCACGTTCCGGACAAGTTCATTCACATCAATGCGGCGCATGGTACGGCGAATGTCTTCAGGAGATTTAGTATACTGTACATATATAGGCATCATATATAGGGTTGTTCGTTTTCGGGTTTTATATTTTTTCAAATTCGGGGGTAAAAATCGGGCGGTATTTTTCAAACTGATATTCGGGGAAAAAATCGGTTTTTTTGCGAAACCATTCCTTACTTCGGGTTTTTTTCGGGTTAAATATACGGTTGTACTTATCAGAACTTACACTGAGCTTATCAAAACGTATCACGGGCTTTTTAAGTATAACACGTTAAATTTGGTGTTTCAAGCTGGTAATTGGGACAGACACCAGAGTATTATAGCAAATACAGTATACTATTCATATACTATATAAGAGTGCGGGGAATTTTCTCGATACTTATATTAATACGGACGTCTCAAGAAACGAACAAATTTTGGCCGGTCTCTGCGAGTGCGTTTTCAGCTATAGAGCCTGCTGTACATCATAACGCTGGCAATACGTACGCCTTCGAATGCCTTTGAAAACACGCTAAGAGTGGACGACGCTGGTTCGGTATTGATACCTCATTCAATGAACTGTCATCATTGTCATCGGCGTGACCACGCTCCCTGCAGGGCAAATGCCTCTCCCATGTTCCGCCAATCAAGACGGTCTTGTGTTTGCTGCTGCCACGTTATGCCCGCGAACTTTTCAATCTCATCTACCCTCCTAACTTTTTATCTAATCCTGGTGCGTTCTCGTTCACTTGGAATCCACTCATTTATACTAAACGACCAGCCGTTATCTTGCCTCCGCGCTACATGCCCTGCCCATGTCCATTTCTTCTTCTTGCTTTTGACTAAAATGTCCATAGCGGCATGTTTGATCCCTTACCCACTCTGATCTCTTGTTGTCTCTTAAAGGGGCCATGACACCCAATTTTCGACCATAATCTGTGTTATGTAGGTTGATCCGTGTACGTTCACAGACAAGTTGGCGAAATTTTAGCGCATTTGGTCGTGCCGTTAATTTATAATTGAATATTTTTATAAACGAGCATGCGGCCTGAAAGTCGGGCAACACTGGCACGCTCGCTAGCCGTGACGTAACGAGTAGCTTGCTGTGCGAGCGCCTGCACGGTCTGCATCCCGTGTTCAGCTGCGCGTGCAAATGAGCTATTTCTGCTTTTCTCAACTTGCCTCTGGAACTATAAATGACTTGCAGCGGTTGAAACAGCAACAGAGCAACACTCGCAGTGAACACACTGACCGCGTGTGGAACGTAGCAGACGACGTCCTCGCAGTTAGTGACGTCACGCACGCCATGGCAAAATAGCGGTCGCCGTTGGTGGGCGGAGTTTACAGCCAACGACTTCCCCGGCTTATTTTGGACTGAAATAATCTTTTACAGTCCAGTTTTCACACGTGTACAAGCACATTTGACCCTCTAGCTTCGTTTTTCGCCAAAAACCGCAAATTGTTGGGTGACCTTGTCATGGCCCCTTTAAGGTTAGACCTATCATTTGCCTATCCATTTCTGGCTGCATCGTCCTCATGGTCACAGCCTCATTTTCTGAGGCTGTGCACTTTGTGGATGTCGCATGTTTACATCTGAGCCTGAGCACACAGCCCAAAGCCAGACGAACCTGCGTTTCTTTCATATTTGAATACATGGAATTCCCAAATAGCTCGAACGTTCACATTGCTACTGCGTGAACACACACACACACACGCACGCACACACACACACACACACACACACACACACACACACACACACACACACACACACACACACACACACACACACACACACACACACACACACACACACACACACACACACACACACACACACACACACACACACACACACACACACGCGCGCACAAAAACACACACAAAAAAGACTGTGAGACATGGAGTAATACAGCCTTCCAACCGTACCATATCGTATATAGCTGATCATTGTCCTGAATGCGGGTGTAGCCCTCACTTCACGAACACGGTAGTAATTTACAATCACGAAAAGCGGTTCGAACAAGAAATTACCCAGGTCTTCCACATTGGAAGAGGATACGAGCCTGCCATCGATTAAGTTTTGGGATGAGGAGTACGACTATTTCCTCAGAATGTGTGGTAATATGACGGAAGTATCGTCGTGCTCATGTTTAGTCAAAGGGCAACAGTCAAAAAAAGGTTGTTATCGTTTGAAGAAGCGCTCACGTGGTTTGATGACGTTTCCAGTTTGCTTTCAAGTGCGGAGCATTCTAGGGTGCCGGGATGTCATATGCTGTTTTATGCTGTCGTATGCTGTGGTCGTATGCTGTCGTGGTCGCTTGGCGTAACGCAGGCAAAACCACATATAGCCATCTAGCATATTCAGAGTGCACTCGCGCCAACGAGAAGACTTGTTCCTGTTGTTCTTCGAGCGCCTTGATGATGATATTAAGTGCGGAGCAGTTTAGGGGCCCGGGCAAGCAAACAAGCAAAAAATAGTAAGAAATAGAATAGAAATGGAGGAGGCAAGCGACAAATAAAGAGAGAGAAAGAAAGGAAAAACATGGCATAGAAAAAAAAAAACAGACGAAAAAAAACTGCAAAAGAGTACAAGAAAAAAGGAGATGGGGAAAAAAGTGAAATTCGAAGATAAAGAGAGGCTGCCCAGCTCAGCATTTCATTCAGGCTTGGCACCACTAGTGCGAAGCTGCCATAATTCTTTTTCTGTGTTTCTTGAGTAAAAATTCAGTTGAGACTCAGCGCATGTCGTATGGGCTTGTTTCGTCCTTCGTCTTTTTCGCGAGCTTTGCATAGTCCCAACTATGAACACAATACACATGCGTATTCCTGTATGGGTCTACTGTTCTCGAAAGTGTTGTGTAACCCCCGCGTTTCTCGCAAAATCAACAATCCACTTTTCCTGAACGATGAACGAAAGGCGCTTCGCACATGCCACTCCCGATCTGCAAACGGTGAAAAGAGCGAAGCCACTTGCTTGGGCACATTCGCCGCGAAGATTACAACTAAGGCGGGATGAAGCCTGACCGCATTTTCACAAGTCAAACGGCGAACGAGCTGCTCAAAACGACGGCAAAAAATAAAAAATAAAAAATGTAGATCACCAAGTTCGAAGTCAAATTATAGGCACGCGTATAGTTCGAGACAGTTGGGAACCTCCAAAACGATTTTCCCGACTCAGCGAAAATGCGCTGCAGTCCACCCGAGTCAACAGAAGCAGTGCTGCACACATCTTTACTGAAACACGGAGCGGTCGTCGCTGTGAGCCGTTTCAGGGAACTGTTGAAAGACCGTGAGACAGCAAAAAATATTACCGTTTATTTCTCGTTACCGGAGAGCGCTCACCTGCGTGCTCTCTGGTAACGGGCCTGCGTGCTGTTCAGACACTGCGTGCGGCCTTAAAGATCATGCGCGGCTCTGAACAGGCCAGCCACAAGTTCAACAAATGTGAATCCTTGCAGGCAAGCAATGGAAATCTGGGCTACTGCCAAGTTCATATTTTTCAGCTCTCTTGAAGCGTAGACGCCGAACTCCGTGACCTGCCTATCAAAGAGGGCGCCGCATTTTAAATACATGCGCGATTTGGAAATCACCGCACCCGCGTGTGAAGGACCCATTGTGAACGCGGTACACGCAAAAAAAAAAATAAATAAATAACCATACGAGGACAATGCAAGGGCAAGGCGAACGAACCGAGGATGAAAGATAAAGGCGACTACGTGCATGCGCCTTTGACAAAGTGGGTGCATAAAAATTTCTTCGGAGATTCGAAATCGCATGATTTCGTCGAAGTTCGCTGGAGTGTGTCTATAACGGGCCTGACTGGACAGCGTTTCGACACTTGTGACTAAATCAAACGGCTCAACTCTCACTCGCAAGGGCTCAGTCAGTCCCGGTAAATTGTTTCTCCATAAGCATATGCAATAGAAATTAGCGAACGAAAGTTGAACGTAAGACTGGAGGCGTACGCCCTTCAGCATTCCTGTGTGTATCATACAGCGGTACCACAGGTGAGAGCTAAAGTTGTGAAACACGATGACACCTTGACTTGGGCGAGTTGGTACAGGGCTGGTCAAATTCCCCAGGCCACTATCCCATGTATTCGTATGGCAGCGTAACCTGGAAACTTTTGAACCCCCCCCCCCCCCCCCTTTTTTTACATACTCGGAGAAATGCAGCGCGACTTAGACGAAGACAGGAAACACATAAAAGCTCGTCTGTGTTTTATGCGTCTCCTGTCTTCGTTTAAGTCGCACTGCATTTGTCTGAGTGTGACACACGGTCGAAGGTCATACCCACAAGAAAATGGCCTGCCATTTTAATGAATTCATTCAATTAATCATAGGTGTGTGCACGGGGAGGGGGGGCAGCCACCCTATCTAATCACCAAAAAGTGGGGAGGGGGCAGCAAGTGTGCCCCATACATCAACCTTATGTGGGGGAGGGGCTGCGATAAACCTTCGCCCCCCCTCCCCCTGAAGGGGAACCCTGCGCACGCTTATGCGATTAATTTAAGTGCTCTCGATGAGTTAGCCCGGGCTTCCATCTCCTTGGCCTCCGCGATGAACTCCTGCAGCGCGGCGACGCACTGCCGACGCAGATCGAAGAGGCCACATCAAAAGGAGTGCGGTTGAGATCTGCTCTGACATTAGCCGCAACGATTCCAGGTGTTCGCAAGAGAACAGTCTGCTTTCAATGAACTAATTCAATTGACTTTCGTTAATTACTCGGTGTGTGATTTTGTCCTTATGTAAACTTTTGCTCCGATGTAATATGTCTAATATACAACTCTCACATTGAGCAATTACCCCTTTTTTATGCTTCTTTTTCTTTTCTTTTTTTAGGGGGTTTAAGGACATTGGAGCTCCTCCAAAAAACATAACGTCGCCGTAGGTGCTAATGCCACCCCCCCCCCCCAAAAAAAAAATAATAATTCCCCAACGATTACGATACTGCCTACTGCGAATTCTGAGCGCAGCTGTGTAGCTAGCTCCTTTTATTTTGCGATAAGTTGAGACAATCACTTTCATACACATCGGTGTGACGATGCGCACGTATCAAACACTATCTGAAGATCCATGTTTGCATTTAGGATGAACGCCACCCATGGGTTAAAGTAATTCATCCACTTTTGCTGCACTGTGCGTGGTAGCATGACAGAGAGACGACGAGTACCCGCTAGGAGAAGCGGAATGTACTCTGCCTTGTCCATGGCGTCGTGATGTTCCCTAAACTGTGCTATTGAATCATAGTTGGTCGTTTCCAGGGCCGTGGTGCATGGCTTGGTGCTTGTTTTGGGGGAGCTTTCGATGTGTTTCTTCTGCACGACGACGGAGACAGCGACGCCGCTCAACGCAAGAAGTGGCGCCTAAGAGCGCCTTCTACCAACGCACGTTTTCTTCTTTGCTTGCCCAGTTCCTGTGGCAGATATTTCGTTTTCATTGGACATGGTAGTGGCGATTGCCCAAATCCGGTGGCACGTACTCGTTCGCGCGGTTACGCCACTGACAGCGATGGCGACCGCCACGGCAACGGCGACGGCGACGCCGCTCAATGCAGGAACTCGAGCCTGAGAGCTGCGATCTAAAATAAAATATCGCATCAAGTGTTCTTTCGTGCAGCCACCCGATAAAAAGGGGGGTCTAGTTCTATTAAAATGGCGCCAGCACCAAACAAAGCCGTAAATGTCAAAATAGAAAGAAAAGAATACTAAATGTGTGCACCGCGGACGCGACGCTGTCACGTGTTCTGACGTCATACCCATAAACAGCGTCTCTTTACTCGCTCTAACTCCGTCGTCCAACGTATCACTTAAATGAGGACGACTTTCCTACATATTTAGGAGCGTATTTCATAGTTGTTCCCCATTGCGAGCTAGTTTCTCATAAACGTGTTATTTGTGATGCCGCGCCTTAATGTATTTAGGCGCGCATACGCATAGGCGCACGCCACGCCTAAATCTAAGAGAACCTTCTCAAGTATTTCAGATCGTCCAGTGGTGTTCCCGCTAGTTTAGGGTTCGGAGCACTTTTTGGAGCAGGAAAAAAGCTGTTTAGGAGCATGTTTGAACCAGACAAAATGGCGTTTGGGATCGCTTAGAGTAGTAAGACCGCAAGTCCGCTGCTTTTTAGTGCATATTGTTATTAACCCTTTCCTGCCGTGAAAAATGAAAGGCTACCCAATTTAACAGAAATTTTTTTCCTCTCAATTTGTAGACGTCCTTTTTGTTAATAAAATGGTAACATTACTTTAATCCAATAGAATTTTCTTATTTCACTTATTGAGTAAAAAGATAGCTCGACAATGGCTTTACCGCACGGCAATACAATCAAAGATGTCAATAAAATGAAAGCGGAGACACAAATGGCCCAACTTGGACAAGTGTCGACATCTAGCATCAAGAAACATAACTAAGACAAGTATAGTCCCCATTGTTTCCATGTGTGACAAATTTTGGTTGATGACCAGTATCCAAATCTTAATTCATTTTTGGTATAAAATCTAATGACGACTATAGTCGTGAACGGGAGGCAAAGGGTTAATGTTCAACCAGGAAATGCTCTCAATGTAAGCAAGAGGCTGTTTAACACTATAACGGGGTGATAACACGAAATAATGTCACAGGCAGGCTTCACCGGCCCCACACAGGTGAATCATTAGTAGCATGTTTCACAAGGTGCGCATGCTGCAGAGGGTTTCTGCGAGTAACAGGTGTAAAAACTTCATCCACTGCTAGCTTTTGATAGGGGAAGGTTGTGATAAGTGCCAAAGAGCCCCCCCCCCCCCCCCCTCTCTACCATTATCATCCATTAAATCAGTCGCTGGCATGGGGTTGTCAAGCTGGGTTCCTTTAAGAGAGTGTTGGTTCTGCCAACGCTGAGAACTCATTCGACTACATACCGTTTATTCCCCATTAATTTACGCAGTTCATTTTTCATAGTAATAATTTTGCATTGCAGTGTGGATTTAATGAAGCCACCGCAAGTAGCATGAGCACTTACGTATCCTGTGAGCATCGAGCAATTCACGCGGCATCGATGCTTCATACTTGTCAATGTGCGATTGAGGGCACACTGTAGCCGCGCTGAGCACACTCAGGAGCTTAGTTTGTAACAAGTGCATGCATGGAATCGGCTGGGAAGGTTTGCAGCCTGCGTGCGACTTGTCAAAGTGCTCAGGCTTACAAATTGCTGAGACATATATATTCATCATCAGCAGCAGACCCATCAACAAAGTGAACAGCTGCGTAGGTCGGCTTGTTGCCCTACGGATACGTAGTGGACCATTCGCTGATTCAAAAAAGGAATAATTATGGCGTAGTGGGCACATAACAAATGTACTTGCAGTAGGCATTCCATGTTACTTTGAAACGGCCAATGTTACGCGCACAGTCGTTCGCTTCCTTACGGCACGATCGAGGCATGCACCGCGAACCGACGCAGGCTAGCAGTTCAGAAGGCGATGCGCACGAGGCCCCATTACGCTATCGCGATCTGCTCTTGAAGCTCAAGGGTCCTCCAATTTTTTTGAATACATGAAGCCACCAGAAGTTGGCCATACTAACACTCTAGAAGTTCCCAATGACAATAGCTAAAGGGTAGCAGCGGTTCATTTGCCCGAGGCTCAAACTTCCAGAAGACATGGTTAGCCGGAAAAAAATTGCGTCGTTCTCATTGTGCTTTTTACGACGGACCATGCAATACCAACATGCCCAGTTGTTCACCCTAACAACATAATATCACCAGTTCCTCATCAGGAACAATGACGTTTCAGACTATAAACAACATGCTGAAGCGTCAATAACGGATATCACACGCGAATATTTTCGCTAGCCCGGTTAGAGTGAGTAAAGGCACATCGGTACAAAGAGGGGAAAGGTTTCCCTCTTCTGCGAATAACACCGACGCTGCTCCAATGCCATTTAAACAGGCGAAATATGAACTTTGGCGCAGTTGGCGCAAGGTGCCCTTGAATGGGAGCAGTATGGCGCAGAGATGTAGAATTGTAACCAAATGGCGCAAATGACGCAATTGGACCCCCACTGATGGTTGTATCCAGATTGCAGGCACGACCCGAATGGCGGATTACACTACATAACTTACGCAAGGACTAGTGATAACGTTGAAACGTACGATGTCACGTGTATAAACGCTGGCGCGCTTCACCCAAGGGTGATCTTTGACTACCGGTCATTGTGCTCGCTGTTATCATTGTACTATAGAAGACAGAGACAGAGAGAGAGGAATGAAGGAGAAAGGCAGGGAGGTCAACCAAGCCCTCACTCGGTTCGCTACCCTACACGTGGGGTGGGGGAAAGGGGGGAATAATAAGATAGAGAACAAATAAGACAAAGAAAAAGAAGAACACTCACCATGAACTGGCGCTGGCAGTTCACAGATGCTCGTGAAGTCTTCAGGTAGTTAAGTAGGGCTTTTGTGGCCTTGTGCATGCACGAAACCACGGGCCAAGGTCCCAGGATCTTCTTTTCTGATAGCGGTCTTTTGTCAAGACGATGGAGTTTGGCTCCTAGAACACGTCGTTGAGTCTGCTGGGATGGGCAGTGGCACAGAATGTGCTCAATCGTCTCCTCACAGCCGCATAAGTTGTATGCCGCACTGTTGGCCATTCCAATGAGAGGAGGGTATGCGTTCGTAAATTCCACACCCAAACACACGCGACACAACAAAGTTGCTTTAGAAGAGTTTACGTTGGACAAAGGGTGCTGCCGTCTTGGGCTGTTAAGCGAATGTTCTCTTATTTCTGCATTTCGAGATATGAAATTAAGAATGCGCTGAAGCATCGAAAGCACCATCCCAACTGCCGTCATGCATCTACAGCACTGTTCGCTTGTTTGCTAAACGTACATAACGGCAAAGTTAACAGCTTAACATGGCGGCACCAAGAGCGCTCCGGAACAAAGTTTATAGGTACTACATTCACTGCTGCGCATAACTTCCTGACAAAGCCTTCAGCCTTTACCCCTATGACTGCGTCGTTCTTTGCTGTGAAAACTACGTGAATGTATTCTATGAAGATAGTGAACATGACGTCTGCTAAACTATCGTCATTAAAGGCTGCGCTAGTTGAAAATACAGTTGAATATCCTTCGTACCATTCTGCATATCACCTTTTCGGCGTATAAGTTTTTTTTATTTTATTTCCTGGCCAATGGTTCCTCGGCAAAAAAAAAATAATAATAATACGCATTTTCATGCGTTTATTAGGATTCCTATTTTCTCTCAGAATTGAATAATACGACCGGAAGGCGAACCTTGAGCGATATATCTAACAATTCCCACGTTTATTCTTCAGCATACCAACTCAAACTTCGTTTCAACAAGCCACGATCTGCTCTTTGAAGAGCCGCTGAGGCCACTGGAGCGTCGGTTTTGAGGCGAAAAGATCGCTGCCAGGTGCGTCCGCTGCGTCCGCTGATGATGATGATGCGCCAGGCGAAGAACTTCACATGGATTCAGAACGAACGTTTTTTCAACGAAATTAACTCCTAGACGTTCAAAACAGCAACTATTTCAATGTGGCTCAACAAAAACGAGTTGCTGGCGGAGTAAGCGCATTTTTCTGCTTTTTTAGCCTGTTTGGTTAACATGATTTTTACATAATACGTCTCATTTGCAGGTTCCCGTGCAAAATTTATCAAAGAGGTTTTACTGTACCTATATTAATATCAAGCATTCTAAGCTCCGAAACCAGCGTAGTTGGAGATTACGCATCAATTCTGAACCCCTGATGTTGTTTAACATACACTTAAATCGAAGTACGCGGCTGTTTTAAATGCGAAGCATTTCTTTGCGTACTCCAGGCACTTTAACCGTTTCTATGTACGTATCTATCTATCTAGCCACCTACGTCTGGGTGCTCTCGTGATCACCCAATTAACTTGGGGTTGACCAAAATTAGTATGGGAGCGTAAGATGGTTTGACGAACACGACTCACTGGTCATGACATGAATAACGTGACAATGCCGTCGCGTACGTCATGAAACCCTTTCCTCCAGACACGTGTGGCACATACCCGTACACCACAGGTCACGCTATGCGGGTATGCGCCACAGGTGATTGACAGTTGAGAAAAAAGGGACATCGGCAGCCTTGACCCGACGAATGCATAGAATAAATATCAGGGGAGCAGCAGGAATCGAACCCAAAGCATTCTGCGTGGCAATCAAGTACTCTAGCAAAGAGCCACGCCTGGTCTAGAACTGTTTTGGAAAAACACCCTATGTTCGTGAAACGTCAATTGTGGTTGCAATGCTGGCTATCTAAATTTAAAAACATTACACTGTTATACGTTTCGCCCTGGAGTTCATCGAGCCAGACGCCATTGTGCGTGAACCTGCCTGCCGGACTGCTTTCTCCCCCAGTATCGGCGCTTAGTCGCGGAGGCACGGAGCCCCGCATTGTCCAGCACGTGTTGTGCACACGGGTCAGGTGGGCCAGACAGCTCGCTGTGGTCGGGTTATGAGGAACCAGACAGAGGGATCACGAACACACCTTTCTTCAGCGGGGTGGCTCAGCGTGGGACGACGCCGCAGTTGACGTTCTCATGGATTGAAGACCCCTTCCTGGAGCGGGGTGGCAGAGCGTGGGACGACGCCGCTGTTGACGTTCTCATGGATCCAACACCTGAACGCTGCATTTGCACCTACAGGTGTCCCGGTCAGCGGCCATCTTCCCCTCCGGGGTCATCCTCCTTTCCCCCCACGCTCCTTCGGACTCAACCTCCTCGCCTTGCGTTACAGAATCGAGTCTGCGAGGCGTGGGCCGGACACAAGTTTATTGTGTGGTGCGCTTGCGCACCCCATTGGACACCTCGGCCATGCTCATCATCAACGAGCGGCCCAATTTCTGCCGTGCTTGTGGGCGGAACGCTGAATCGTCCAGACAGCTGATTCGCGGGAGCTGCTGTCACCGCCTCCTGAGGACCCCAGTGTTGGCAGACGAGGGGCCATAAAAGCGGAAGAGATTTTGTACAAATTCAGTTCATTCCTTGAGTTAAACTCGTTCACTCATCCTTCCATCATGTAAATAAACCTGCGTTCGTTCTTGTAAGAACGCGTCCTCCTCACTGGAAAACATCGGCTATGTGGACGACGGCGGGGGCCAGCTACCGTAACGAGACCCGCCGAACCCCACTCCTTACAACACATGTACTCTATTATGCAGCCCTCACGTCAGGTTAACGTCAACTGTAGTTAAGAGCGATTCATTAAAGTTGATTTATGTAGCAGTGTCCAGGGCTACCATCCTCGCGAGCACAAGCGCTACATATCAGGTTACCGCTTTTGGTGTTGTTAATGCGCATGTTGCTGTTGGCATGGTTACACAACTATAAACAACTGGCTATATAAAACATAGGTCACTGTTCAACATATCTCTGTGCGTACAATATTTGTACGTATTTTTAGCGTCATTTTCTAACGCTTCGCTGAATAAAAAAATTACAACATAGTCACCTTCCCTCTGCACGCTTCGCATAAGATTGATTCCCAAGGTACGCGGGAGCTGCCGAAATTTTTCACTAGGCCTCCCATCTAAATGTGGCCGCCATGTTCGGGAATCGAGCCCAACTTTTCCAGCTGACCTCCGCGCCACTTTACCTGCTGCGTAGTGCCTCGGCGGAATAGACAACCCCTGAAAAGTCTCACACAGAGCACTAATATAAGCATAGACCTATTGACACTTACTGTTACAACTGCAACTAATGATCAGCCCTTGCTACAGTCTAGGATATATCTATGGCTACAAGTGGATGTGGACAAGGTTACTGAGTTTTCTTTGACGTGAAACTACTAGTTGGGCAGTGGACAAAGTAAAGAACGAAAAAAAAAAACAACTGGCACACGCTGCAAGCATCGCGCACAGTGTTGGAACTGGACATCCGCAGCAGCTATGAATAAGAGCCACAGGAGGAGTTGAAAATGCCGGTTGCTTACTTGCAACGACTCAAAATGAGAACATCATGACAAACAGCGCTTATTACAGCACGTTGTTAAGGCGACAGGCTAGAGATATACCGCACACAAGTACACTCGTAAGCAAAAGTATACGGACCACGGGAGCGCGTTGGGAAATTGCTGTCTGCACGGTCGTCTAGTGGCAAGGTTTTCTGCCGTCGAGAGCATTGCCCTGACCGCGCATTCGCCAGAGCAGTGCTCTCGATGGCAGATGACTTGCCACTAGACAGTGCAGACGGCAATTTCACAAAGCACTCCCGTGGTCCGTCTACATTTTCTCACGGTTCTACATAGTGAAGTAGAAGAAGCGACAATATAGTCGACAATATCGGTTTATAGCCCGTCCGATGTTCCGGTATTCGCAGAACGGTTCACGGAACACAGGGTTACCGGACGATATTTTGGACATTTTGCGTCGCATCGAGTAAACTCAGTTATCGACACGTTTGTTTGCCATCGCCCAACGTCCTTGAGAGAAAAAAAGTTTGAAAAACAAACTTATTCGGTACCAGGCCGCTCTCGAGAATTTACGCCAACAGAGGAATAAAATGAACTAGGTTTCTGTAATAGCAATTCTATGCGTTCCTGGTTCATCTCGGCCTCGCCAGATGGCGCCAACTATCCGGACTCTCACGTTCACCGATACAATATCTGGCATAACGCTAAGGCAAGTAAGATTGCGAATGACCAAAAGCATTCTTATAACATGATCACCAGTTCAACGTCGCCTGTCTCCGGCAAACTTTACACGAATACATAAAAGGGCAACGCTAGTTCCAGGAACATTAAAACGATCATTTGCCTTATGTCCCGTCCATATGCAGTAATACACACTTCTGATAATATCTGGAAAAGAGTAAGCCTCGCTTCTGTCGCCGCTCACAAATAAAGTGGGCACAACGGCGTAAGTAAGAACATGCCCTACCACACTCCACACGACTTTCACTCTTTCTTCTTTGTTCCTTTATGAGAGCTGCTGCAGTGCTACAGCACGCACCATAAAGTAATAGTGGCGGATGTATGTAAGAGAAATACACTTCCCAGATGAAAGGGATTCTTGCAAAGTACATAGAAGCGAGAAAGGACAAAAGGTTGAAGACGCCGCTGGGCAATGCCTGAGGGGGTGCAACAGAAGATGCCTGGAAAGAACAAGCGAACAAACAGAAGAAGCAATAACTGCCAGATAGAAAGGACCCGTCGTCGCTATTATAGCGCTGCAAGCACAGCTCTCCAGGAGGCCGAGCACTCTCCAGAGATGAGATATGAAATGCGAAGCTGTAAGAAAGGTTCAGAAAGAGGGTACATATATATCTGCAGAGGGTAACAGCAGTTATGATGGTAAAGAAAGGGCAGTCGTAAATTAGGAGACAGCTGCTTCCGAAATAAAAGATGGGCACGAGAACGAAGGAATAAACAAAAAGCGAAAGGAAAGAAAGAAAATAGTGTGGGTGGTGAGAAAAGAGAAAGAAAGCTGAAGCAGCCTTACAAACGCTAGGGTTAATAGGCAGGGATCTGACAGCGAACAAACGACGAACGAAATGACCGAGGAAAAGGAATCAATGGCAAAAACGGTATCGGGACTACACAAAGAAATCAGAAGATAGTCCGGAGAAAACGGGCCATGGTTAAAACACTCGCGCTTTCTGTGTTTGCAGTTCTACAGGGAGGAAGCCGGAGCAGGAACACATTCATTCCCGGGTAGCCATGGGTCACTGTTCAAGAGGAAGCTGAAACGCATGAGTAGTGGCCCGTACTAAGATGAGAACAGAAAACAAAAAACGCAATTGTGGCGAATGAATATATATATATATATATATATATATATATATATATATATATATATATATATATATATATATATATATATATATATATATATATATATATATATATATATATATATATATATAAGGGTCATTCTGGGAAGGAAATTAAGGAAATTATGACTGCGCACTAAAAACACAAGGGCACAGAAGACACAGACGGGCGCAAAAAAAAAAACGTTTGCGCTCGTTTGTGTCTTCTGTGTCCTTGTCCTTTTAGTGCGCAGCCATAATTTGCTTCCAAGAATGAACCAACTCGCCCAACAGCAAGTTTTACTGAACAGTAAGGGTCATTCCATAACAAGTGTAGCGGGTAAGTTTTCAAGTTTTCGACCATCTCTGATCACAACAACTTTTGAGCTAGAGGACGCCTCGAACTTTGTTCACGGAAGTAAAAGTGGGTCGCGCTATATAATTTATATAATACTACTAGTTTCAGTGATTTCCACGAAACAATTTTTTTGCGTAGCTCTATGCCCTGATATTTCATGACTATAAAAATTAGGCAGATCCCAAGTACCATGGGAATCGATGTTATGCGACGCATGCGGAGGCAAGGTGACTGAGTTGTAATTTTGTTATTGAGGGAAACGTTACGAAATGACGTTACGCATGTGTACAAATGTCGTACGCACAGATATATGTTGAACAATCGCATATCTTTCATATAACCAGTTGTTTACAGTTGCGTAACGATGCCAACAGAAACATGGGTATTACCAACACCATAAGCAGTAAGCTGATATGTAGCACTTGTGCTTGCGAGGATGGCAGCCCTTGATAGTGCTTAGTGGACCAACTACACTGGATGGCGCTGAAGTATGCAAGCGACGTAAACACGACATGACTCCTGCCTCATAGGAGTATATATGTAATGTTTATAAATTTAGATAGCCGGTACTGCAACCCCAAATGACGTTTCACCAACATTACGCCTGCATAGGGTCTTTTTCCAAAGCAGTTCCGAGACCTGGCATGGCTCTGTGGTAGAATACTTGATTGTCACGCCGACGTCTTGGGTTCGATTCCTGCTGGGACCCTGAAATTTGTTATTTGCATTCATCGGGTCAACGCTGCCGATGTCAGGGTTTTTCTTAACGCTCTCGCATTTAAATTACCAATGTCTGTTCTCGCCGTTCCTCGCTAGATATAAACTGTCAAACACCTGTGGCGCATACCGCTGCCCGTGGTATACGGGTATGTGCCACACGTGTCTGGAGGAAAGGGTTTGACGTCGTACGCGATGTGACTTTTCATATTAACGCGACAGCGTTAAAGAGCTCGTTTCGCAGAAATTCCGGCGTCGGCGTCGTTGGTTGTGAGCGAAAAATCATCATCTTGTCCGTGACCGAAAAATCGAGAAAGATGCAAATAAAATAAATAATAAAAACTTTCGGGTCCGAGTGAGGATCGAACCCGGGTCGTCTGCGTGGCAAACAGGTGTTCTACCACACAGCCATGCCTCTACTTGGAAATACTGTGAAAATAACTTCCTCTGCTTCGAAATGCAGTGAAAATAACTTCCATGCTTCGCAAACGCAAGCGTCCTTTATATAGGCGTCGCAATATAACATGTAATATCCCAGGAATATTGCGTGGAACAAGCGGGCGTCAGAATATGTGACTATCATAACGATTTCGTAGTTTAAAGCCAGCCACCCATTACAAACGGCACACACCTTACTGTGCGTATTCCCTTAACCCCACGTAGTGGGTGCATTGCAAGTTCGAAAACATTTCCCACATTTGCCGCGCATAATTGCTCCTGGTTTAAAGCATGCTCCCCTTTACATAGTATGCACTAAATGACTGAAGTACGCACTAGGGACAGGATATCGCTATCGCGTGCAACTCTTAAAGGCGTAGATTAAGGGTCCCCCAATTTTTATTCACGTCATGACCAGCCAGACGTATTCGTCAATACCTCTTACTCTCCCATACAAATTTTGGTATACCCCAAGTTAAGGAGGCGATCGCGAGAGCACCCAGACGTAGGCAGATAGATAGATAGATAGATAGATAGATAGATAGATAGATAGATAGATAGATAGATAGATAGATAGATAGATAGATAGATAGATAGATAGATAGATAGACAGACAGATAGATAGATAGATAGATAGATAGATAGATAGATAGATAGATAGATAGATAGATAGATAGATAGATAGATAGATAGATAGATAGATAGATAGATAGATAGATAGATAGATAGATAGATAGATAGATAAAAAGCAAAAGTGCTCGCAGTACGGCAAGAAATGCTTCGTATTTAATAGTTCATTCATATTTGTCATAGCTTTTCATTATTTTTGTCATTGGCGAAAAATCGCAAGATGCTGCCTGTTGAGAGTTTTGTAGCAAAAGTAAGAATTTTTCGGCAAGTGACATATCCACAAAGTGGGCTTTACAAGTTCTTATAATAAATTATAAAGATACCGCGGGAGCGAATGGAGCGGAAAAAGTGCCAAAATATTGCGACACAATGTTGCGACAAAATATTGTGACAGAATATTGTGACAAATTGGCCAAAATAGCCTTTTGAACCATATTGCGGCTCCATTTTTGCAATGTAGCGGTCAAAGTAAAAATGTGGCTTATACATCTTTGTCTAGCATGCTTTGCCGGTATGAAACAGACAGTACTTTTGGTTTTAAGCGAGAAAAAGAATTATCCGGCTGCACAGCCACAAGGTTGTTAGAAGTTGACCTTTGCCTCGCCTTCACTGCATAGCACCTCAGCGTAGGATTTCAGGGGGGGGGGGGGGGGGGGGCTTTCGCAGCGAATAATTCAAATCATACAACTGCTTGCCACTTATTTTAGTACTACCACTGTATCGAAAGTCAAGAACGGCAACAGTGCTAAAATTAGGGAACAGTATGTTCCCCCCTTGCACCAGCAAAGGACAGATAATGTTCAACCGCTTCATAGTCCAAAGGCGCAAAATCATAATATAGTTGATGGCCTGCGGGACAGTTCTGGTGCGTCGTGTTTGGCTTCTGATATTTAAGATATTACCTTACGTAATAATTAACGGCATATTTAAACTCTAGTTTGCTTGAGTTGTTTTCATGATGTTTCAGCTATAGGACGACGTCTGATCGCTTACGACTGGCTTGCGTGATTAAATGATGTATCCTGGGTGTACATGTCCGTGATTGTTCGGTATCGTGCGCATAAATGACACGTCAATCACCATTTGTAAGCCTGATTTAACATTTTCATTTCCTTTTCTCTTAATGGTCCTAGAGTGCTGAAAATGATAAAAGCACGTCGGGTGATGGCGACGGGCTTTTAAACACTTTCAGCTCCCTAGGATAAGTTGGCGGTAGTTTCTTGACCCGCGCTCGCTACAACTTGCACCGTCACGTGCGCCAACTGGCTGGCGCGGGCGAAGAAACTACCGCGAACTTATCGGCCTACTGCTACAACGGACCCGGCGAGTCGAGGCCGCAACTGATTTCGTTCGCTGAAACGGCGGTTGAAAGCAGCACGATCGTGTTACTCGAATGCGCTAGTCACGTGGGTTTTTTTTTGTTTTTTTTTTTTTTTTTTCAATTCACGGGCTTTCAGTGCACCTTGGCAAAAATGGTACACGTTTGTGGCGTAGCCAGGGGGTGGCACACCGGGCACGTGCCCCCCTCCCCCTCCCGAAAATTTTTTTTTCGCCATGGCATACAAAGCGAAAAATGACCACTTCAATGAGGTGCACCCCCCAGAAAATCAAGGAGGTGCCTGCCCCCCCCCCCCCCCGCCGAGAAAAGTTTCTCGCTACGCCCCTGCTACACGTGAGACTTTCTTTAATGCAAATAATGCAATGGGGGGTTTCTGGAGACACTCTCAAACTTTGCAAATCTCATTTCTTGCCTAAAGTAAATATTTAACAATTTAGTTACATAATCCTAATTAAAAAACAATGAATTGAAAAACAAAACATTGGCTGTAGTGCGCAAGTTGGCTGTAAGCAATATTCAACTGATTTCACTCGCCTGGCTCTAATATTGCATCTTTTAACCCTTGTCACAAGTTAGCCGGGACACCCAGTCAGTGTTGCGGAGTTGCCACTCCGGAATTGGAATGACTCCGGATTCATTCCACATTTTTGCGACCCCGGAATGGAATGGGAATAGAATGGGGACAATGCTTGGAGGAATGGAATGGGAACGGAATAAATTGCCTTTTGCACGGAATGGAATGGGAATGGAATTACGTCTTTTTGCGGAAATAGAGCGCCTTCTTGTCTACGCGCTGTTTTTCAAACTTCAAACATTAGTAAGTCAAAGCCTCGAATTTAACAATATAGCAGTATTTTTAGTAGAATAGCTTGGTTGATTACAGGCACAGTATATTTATAAGCAACGCGCCTACTGCAATTCTGCCCTTATATAGATTCAATTGCTCCGACGTTTGTCTCTATTCTTCGCGTAACCGCGGTTCCATACCGTTGGTATCCGTCGTGCGGAACTTCGGCGGCGGCTTACATCCCCCCCCTTACACATTGTGATTTTTAAGGCGAAAGCCTTTAATGTGTCATGCTCACGTCCGTCCGGTGTCCGTCCGGTGTCCGTCCGGCGTCCGGTGTCCGTCCGTCCGTCTGTACGTCCGTCCGGCGTCCGTCCGTCCGTCCGTCCGTCCGTCCGTCCGTCCGTCCGTCCGTCCATCCGTCCGTCCGTCCGTCTGTCCGCCCGTCCGTCCGGTGTCCGTCCGGTGTACGTCCGTCCACACCCCCCTGCGCATGCGCCAACCCATTAAAAAAATAAAAATAAGAAACCTCCTCTCCACCTCTCTCTCCTCTAGCATCCCTCCCCGCGGAGGCCACACCCTCACTGCTCATGCGCGTCCCCTCCCTCTCTCCCCTCCTACGCTCCCTCTTTCTCCTCTCCTACGCTCCCCCCTCTCTCCTCTAGGCATCTTTGCCCGCGGCGTCCACACCCCCCACTGCGCATGCGCGTCTTCCCCTCTCCTACGCTCCCCCTCTCTCGCCTCGCGACGCCGACGCAGGCAGCGTCTGCTAGCGAGTTTCTTGGTTGAAAAAAATTACACCATCTCCCGCTAAAGGGAACCATGTGTAGATGTGAAGCAGCGGGCGCTAACGCTTACACTGGCCGTGGCGTTGACGCTGGCGCTATCGCAGCGTTGCGCAGGAGAGAAAACTGAGGAGGCGCAAAGCACGCAGTGATGGAGCGGTGTTTCCTACTGGAACATGCCAATCGCTGCTAATGGGCAATGAGAGACAGAAGATTCCGACTGTACACAGAGACCCGCCGTGGGCTTTTAGTTAACGCGCACGCTGCGAATTTTTATTTTTCAACAACGCACAGGAGAAATCTCCCACCGGCACTACCTTGGAGGTCAAGATCCATTGCCATATATACGCGATGGACAGTGAACGGTTGTGCAGCGCGAGCAGTCGGTTTTTTCAACCAAGAAACTCGCTAGCAGACGCTGCCTGCGTCGGCGTCACGAGGCGAGAGAGGGGGGGAGCGTAGGAGAGGAGAGAGAGAGGGGGGGGGGGGGGGGGGACGCGCATGCGCAGTGGGGTGTGGACGCTGTGGGCAGGGATGCCTAGAGGAGAGAGGGGGGGAGCGTAGGAGAGGTGAGAGAGGGGGGGGACGCGCATGCGCAGTGGGAGCCCAGGCAGGGATTCCTAGAGGAGAGAGGGGGGGGAGCATAGGAGGGGAGAGAGGAGGGGAGGCGCATGCGCAGTGAGGGTGTGGTTGCCGCGGGGAGGGGATGCCTAGAGGAGAGAGAGGGGGAGGAGAGGTTTTTTTTATTTTTATTTTTTTTAGAGGGTTTGCGCATGCGCAGTAAGGGAGGCCACGCCGCACACCACCACCGGATTAAGCTTCGCCATAAGATGCTTCACATCTAAAAACCGACTGCTCGCGCTGCACAACCGTTCACTGGTGGTCACCCCGTATATATGGCAATGGATCTTGACCTGCAAGGTGGTGCCGGTGGGAGATTTCTCCTGTGCGTAGTGGAACGATAAAAAATTCGCAGCGTGCGCGTTAACTAAAAGTGGACTGCGGGTCTATGTGTCTAGTCCGAGTCTTCTGTCTCTCATTGCCCATTGGCAGCGATTGGGATGTTTCAGTAGGAAACACCGGTCCATCACTGCGTGCTTCGCGCCCCCCCAGGTTTCTCTCCTGTGCAACGCTGCGATGAGCGCCAGCGTCAACGCCGCCGCCAGTGTAAGCGTTAGCGCCCGCTGCTTCGCATCTAAACATCGTTTCCTTTAGCGGGAGATGGTGTAATCTTTAAGACGAAAGCCTTTAATGTCTCATGCTCACGTCCGTCCGGCGTCCGTCCGTCCATCTGTCCATCCGTCTGTCTGTTAAACCGTCCGTCCATCCATCCGTCCGTCCGTCCGTCCGTCCGTCCGAGCTCGGGCACGGAGCCAGGTGGCCGCCGGGATGCGCTGACGGAACGCCGGTCGCGTCGGACTCTATAGCGCTCGCGCTTTGCTTGCGTAGCGTCGCTGTGCCCAGAGTTTGCAATCATTCTGACGGACGCCGTCTCAATGGACCCAGGCGTTCACGGAATACACTTTCCAATTTACAAAGGGTCCGTCAATTTAAGAGCTGGAACGCGGATGGCGTTTGCAGGATGCGCAAAGCGCGAGAAAATACTAACGCATGCGGCCGGAGGAAGATGAGTCTCGCGTCTCGCTGCGATTCGCGGTAAAAAATTAAAGTAGAAAACACGCACCCATTCGGTTTGTGTCTTTTCCCACTGAGAGTGTAAAAGAAAAAAAGACATGGCATAATCAGTGGAATGGCCACACGCTTTCGCCGAACACACTTTGGAATATACAAAGTGTCCTTCAATTTTTTTCCCCTCTATGGTGCCCCAGTCGCCTGCTGTCTCACCACCTTTCACTTTTTGTTTTTCCTTCTGTCGCCGTCGGTGACTCGAACGCATATTGGAAAACGCGCTTCTCTGAGTTTTATACCTGCCATTGCATACCTGCGCCCACGCGAACACAGAAAATTCTCCTCACCCCATCCATGCTTGCGAGGCGCGCTTGACAAGCGTGAGTGCTGACGAGCAGTGCGGCCCAGTGTTCCGCGTTCGATGCAAAGGCACGAGGTGCTCGAGCGGTGCACTGGTCCAACTAATACCAGCAGATCTAGAGGGTTTTAATTGTTCCCCATTAACCGAATTTTTGTTTTCTCCATATTCACGATCGCTCCAGATGCGTGGCAAAACTGCTCAGTCTTCTTGAACGCTACATTTGTCAGCATAAAAATACGCTATGTCGTCATTTTAGCATTTACACATTTAAGCTTAAACAATATTAAAACATCGCCATTCGTTCAAACATGCTGACCATACAAATGCTATAGGTAGAGGGAGAACTGCCCCTGTGGGAATTAATAGGGTGGTTGTACTGCACGAGATAAGTCACCAAGCTACTATCCCCCCGACCTTGGTATGATGTGTTTTGCGTACTTTTGCAGTTCTTAATGTATCTGATGGCATCAGCTTTATGGGGCGTTCAGTGTTAACTCAATAAAACTATCAGGATGCCTTTCTTACGTTCAGGAATTACAGGAATGTAATTGAACTGCCCGGCCATTCCCGGAGTGGGAATGGGCGAAGTTTTTCCATTCCGAGGAATTGAAAGGAATGGAATTGCGGCAAGTTCTAATTCCCTGGAATGGAATTGGAATGGAATGGAGGCGCCCATTCCGCAACACTGCACCCAGTGTGTGTGTACACACACATATATATATATATATATATGTATATATATATATATATATATAAGAGGACGACAAACGTACGAAACGCAGAGTTTACGAAAATTTGCGTTTTGTGCGTTTGTCGTCCTCTTTTTTCGACTACATTTGCCACCGGAACCACTGAACTTCTTCCTCGCATATATATATATATATATATATATATATATATATATATATATATATATATATATATATATGTATATATATATATATATATATATAGTAGTTGCATGACGGCACTGTTATAGCACATAGTCTTTTAAAAAGTCAGTTTCGCCACAAGGCGAAGCAATGAATGCGATAGCAACAAATTGAAATGTCAAGCGACGAATGGAAAGGAGGTCGAAACGTTCAGCGCGCTGCTCACTCACACATGACGCACGAAAACAACATGCACAGGACGAGAGAGAACTAACAATATTCACAACTCGACACTTAACGCGTTCCTCAAACAAAAACGACGCACGAAACGTATTCAGAGGTACAGACGAGCGCGAACTAACGAGTATCACAGTTGTTACTTCACTGTGTTTGGAAAGCGTGTTCTTTTCTCAAACGGGGAGACTGTCGCGAGCGAAGTGACCTTCGTGCGCTCGGTGACCACAACGCAATCGTTCCGGCGAACGCCCAATTCTCCCCCCCCCTTCCCCCGAGAGATAAGCGCACGCAAGGGCGTCTACGAGCGGGGAGGGCACTGAGCTTAGCTCCGCCGAGCGCGGCTTTTGCGCCATCTCGCTGGTAATGGTGAAAACACGCTGAAAACTCACTGTGTAGCGTATAAATAGCTCGCCGTTTGAATGTTGAAGGACGTGACCTTTCATGGCTCAGTGGTTAGCGCCGCGCGCTGCAGAGCGAGTGGTCCCTCGTTCGATGCCGCCCGTCGGAAGCATTTTTCTGAATTATTTTTCTTTGTGGCTTTTATAAATATATAGATACATATACATATACGGGGGATGACGGCGCCGGCCGACGCCGAAGGCGAAAGCCAGCCCAGAGTGTCCATATAATTGCTATCGCAATAAAACTGTGATCTAACGAAATGCATAGTTTTTGTTTTCCTTTATACTTCTCATCGTTCGCAGCACCTCTCCGTTAAAACGTCCCCGCGTGCTATTCCGGAGGAAACAATTAAAAGTCTTTTACATAGGGCTGGCCAAGTGAATTAATGAAAGTCTATGCGACTCTGGACACGAAGTACATTCCTTGGGACTTATTTGTAAAAGTGCAGGTTGTTCAAGTGGTATTCTAGTACTACCGAAACTTTACATTTCGCGCTTAAATCTACCCACATGACGTTGCTGCATCGCCCGTTTCCTGAGAAGAAGGCCCTCATAGTTTTCCTCTCCAGCTGTTCATCTTGAACAATAGTTCCACCAGGATCTATCACGCACCACAATCGTCGTGTATATTTGTTTAATTACTGGCGACTTTTCAAAATGAAAGCTTCATGTGGGAAAATTCGTATCCATCATTTAGGTTGAGTCACGTGGAGATGCCATTTAGAACACACAAGTTTATAACTGAAGATAAAAGTTATAAAAGAAAATAATGCACGAAAGTTAAAACTGGCTATATTTTACTGCGCATTTGCATGATCCTGTTTTTGCTGTCGTGTTTGGAGGTTCACCTACGTAATAAATCGAGAAGAATTCACTACAAACGTCACAATTATCTTAGTTTCGAGGAGCTAATTGATCAAAATCTGTTGAAAACGGTGATAGAATCAATTTTTCATGCTGTGTGCACATGTTTTTTTACCCGCTACACTTCGCACTGTGAGAATACGCTCGCCCGCGAAATCTGCCGGCTTACTATTGAAGAAAACAATAACGAAGGGCAGCGTTACGTCTAGCAGACTTACATAACATATATAAGTTTTGTCATAGACACAGTGATCAAATTTACCTTCCGGTAGTGCACTTTGTAACGCAATACGTAAGTTTGTCTACCCGCCAGACAGTTTTATCCACCTTTCTGCCTGACACCCCACTAAAAATATACTGCTACGCTTTCTTATTAGAAAGTGCAAGTAATAGCATTTATTTGTATGAAAACTAAGCAAGCGTTCACACTGATTGCGAACCTTAATAATGCATGGTGCATGTATTGCTGAGATGAACTGCTGGTGAGCGCAATTATGACCTGCTTCTCTGACCGCATACGAGTGACTAGAACCAGAAGTGAAATGTAAAATTTCCTTTGGAATGTAGGATGCTACCTGATGCTACTTAGACAACGCGACGTTTTGGGAATGAGCCCCTATCATACTGCTTCATTTCCAGAATTGTATAGACATCCATTCACGTGCTTTACGAGATATTAACTTTTTACGCAGGACCTTTCAACACCACTTATCCCAAAACATTACGCTCCTGTGTCACGAGACAACGTAGCTCACATAGGCAGCTGTGGTTCTATGGAATGCGCATTTAATATATATTTTTATTGACCTCCTGACACCCGCATTTATAAAAGACAAATATAAAAAATATCACAATTTCGCCACAAGGCGAAGCAATGAATGCGATAGCAACAAAGTGGAATGTCAAGCGACCACTGGCAAGCAGCTCGAAACGTGCAGCGCGCTGCTCACGCACTCATGACGCACGATAACAACACGCACAGGATGAGAGCGAACTAACAACGTTCACAGCTCGACACTTAACGCGCTGCTCAAATAAAAACGACGCACGAAACGTATTCACAGGTACAGACGAGCGCGAACTAACAAGTGTCACAGTTGTTACTTCGCTGTGTTTGAAAAAGCCTGCTCTTTTCGCAAACGGGGGGGACTTCGCGCGCTCGGTAACTACGAGGCAATCGTTCCCGCGAAAGCCCAAGTCATACGATTCTCCCCCACCGTGAGATAAGCGCGCGCGCGCACGGGCGTCTACCCCACACGGGGCAAAATATACGCGTGGGAGCTTTAGCGCGCGCGTCGCGACGAGCGGGGCGCCGAGCTAAAGCCCCGCCGAGCGCGCCCCTTTGCGCCATCTCGCTGGTAATGATCAAAACACGCTGAAAACACGCTGTATATAAATACCTCGCCGTTTGAACGTTGTAGGACGTGCGCTATCGTGGCTCAGCGGTTAGCGCCGCGCGTTGCAGAGGGAGAGGTCCCTCGTTCGATGCCGCGCGTCGGAAACACTTTTCTGAATTATTTTTCTTTGTGGCTTTTATAAATATATAGATACATATACGGGACATGACGGCGATGGCAACGCCGACGTCGAAAACCAGCCGAGACTGTCCATATAATTGCTATCGCAATAAAAAATACAAAGCAAACAAAATTTGCTAAGCGCAAACCATGGCGGTGGTACAGTAGTTACGGTGCTCGACTGCTGATACGAACGACATTGTTTCCATCCCGCCCGCGGCGGTGGCATTTTTATGGAGACGAAATGCTTGAGGCCACTGTAAGTGCGCAGGCCTCCTTGATTTAAGTGCTCGTTAAGGAACACAAGCCAATCGCTAGTCTGGCTCTGCCTTTCGGTCGACTCCTAAAGCGTGCCGCAAGGCAAAAGTGCGGACGCGCGCTGGTTCCGGCGTGACAGAGCACGGAAAGCGCGCCCGTGGGTCCTTTGTGTCATCTCGCGGGATTTCTGTAAATCCTCTGAAGAACCTCTGAGATGTACCACCCGCCCTAAATGGTGTATACAAATAGCTCGCTGTTAGTAGAGGATGTATGCGCGTTAACGGAGCGGCTAAACGCATCGAGCCATGGAGTGAGGTGTCACAGCTCCGAATCCCAGCACACACGAGAACGAAAGATTTTTTTTTGTGATTTCTTTATTTGCATCTACCTCGAATTTTCGCTCACAGACAACGCTGATTTTTTTGCTCGCAACCAAAAACGAACGCCGACCTCTTAATTTCTGCGAAACGAACTCCTTAACGCTGTCGAGTTAAAAGCTGGCATATAATAATCGAGCGAACTTGGTAACTCCTAAGTGCCGAAAAAGCGAGCAGTCTGGCAGAGTACTGGCGAGCCTTCTTGCGTTCGATGGCGGTGTTTTTTTTTTTTCAGAGAGTTTAGTTCTGCGGGTAATTCACGCGACGGGCCTCATATTTGCTGCCTCAGCGTAGCCGGCATCGACCCAGATTCTTTACCTGAGAAAGTAGGGCCCTCGATATCTCACACTGCGTAGTCTCCTAACTCCGCCCTAAAATATGTTCGCCGAGCTTCTTTTAATCAGAGGCGAGAGTGACAGCCCGCCGTCTTCGTCGTCTAAACAAGTATATACGTCTTGCAGCTGCGATTTCCTTATGAGAATGGAGCGATGCACTTCGTTCCTAGCCAGAGAGGCACACGGAATTCCATCGTGTCAGATAAAAAGACGGCCGTCTCTACCGAAGACGACTCCCCGCTGCCGGTACAGATGCAACAGAACGAAATGCCGGCGGTAAGCCGTCAGAGATGACCACCCCCCGCCCCCCCATTTGGGCTCTCCGCAAGCAAGGTATAATTATTGTGTGTTCAAGACATCCCCTCCGCAACGGTGTATTGACAATACCGTCTCTATATGTTAGGGGTCTCAAACACGAAGCCCGCGGGTCGCATGCGGCCCGCGGGCTTCGTGTTAGCAATGCCGCTAGCAATGGGACCCCTTGCTAGCGGCCCGCGCCTTCAGACAGAATAGCCTTGCGAGTTATAGTATTCGCATTATTTTCTCGCCTGCTTCGTATAATAGCTCTTTGTTCGGGCAAGCTACAGAGACGGACTGGTCTCAAGCGTTTTGTGCGTGTGCGTGAGGAACCCCATGCGCTCATGAGTTGCAATGTCACCGTGAAACGAAAAATCCATATTTCAATCGGCGCCCAGATTTTAGTCGTTGTGAAAATCAGTTTCCATATGTTTTCCAAGACCTGACATCACATACCCTTCTGAAAAGACCCATGCATGGGACATGAGAAAGGCTTTCTTTGTTCTTTCAATGGCAACGTTTGGTGACATTGTGATTCAAACTCTCTGACCTCCCCCCCTCCCCCGGGAATCCACCATCTTCGCTGTCCTCCCGGGCCTTGTGGGACTAAATCGTGTTATTGCGGCCCGGTAGTTGAGGTCAGTGTTGCGGACTTGCCAATCCGGAATTGGAATGACTCCGGAATCATTCCACATTTTCGCGACCCCGCAATGGAATGGGAATGGAATGGGGACAACGCTTGGAGGAATGGAATGGGAATGGAATTAAGCGCCTTTTTCACGGAATGGAATGGGAATGGAATTACGCCTTTTTCTGAAAATAGAGCACGTTTTCGTCAACCCGCTGTTTTTCAAACTTCAAACATCAGTAAGTCAGAGCCTCGAATTTAACAATAAAGCAGTATTTTTCAAATGACATGGCCGACTACCAGCACGGTACATTTATAAATAACGCGCCTACTACAATTATGTCCATAAACTGTGTTGCTCTATGCCGTTGGTATCCGTCGTGCGCACTACGGCGGTGGCATACCCCCCTTACGCCTTGTGATTGTTTTCCCCCCTTGGCGGCGCCCCAGCCGCCTGCTGTCCTACTGCTGTCTCCCCACCCTTCATTTCTTTGTTTTTGCTTCTGTCCTCGTCGGCGACTCGGACGCGTATTCGAAAAAGCACTTCTCTAAGTTTTGATGCGTATTGACCCTGGCGCGATACTTGTGTTCAATGCAAGCTTTCGTATACCAGCTTGTTCGTCGTCTCACCTCATACTCCCCCCCACCCCCCCCCCACCCACCTTTTTGTAATACTGTCCCCCCCTGTGTAGACTAGTGGGCGCCTTGGCCCGAAACTCTGTCGGCGAAGGTCTGAAGGTCAGCGCAGCACACAGTAGTACACGATGAACTGTATACCCTCCCCTACCGTTCAGAAAGAGAGAGGATAAACCTTTCAAAGCATAAACCAAATCTTAATTTTCTCCATATTCACGGCCACTCAAGACGCGTGTCCAAAAGTGCTTTGTCTTCTTGAACACTATACTTTTGTCAGCATAAAAATACGCTATGTCGTCATTTTAGCATTAACCTCTTTTAAGCTTAAACAATATTAAAACATCACCAGTTGTTCAAACATGCTGACCATGCAAATACTATGGGTAGCGGGAGAACTTCCCCTATGAGAATTAGTAGGGTGGTTGTACTGCACGAGATATGTCACCAAGCTACTATCCCTCGACCTTGGTAACGTGTGCGTCCCTTTGCAGTTCTTAATGCATCTGATGACATCAGCTTTAGGGGGGCGTTCATTCTTAACTCGATAAAACTATCAAGATGCCTTTCCTACGTTGAGGAATTGCAGGAATGGAATTGAACTGCCCGGCCATTCCCGGAGTGGGAATGGTCTACGTTTTTTCATTCTGAGGAATTGAAAGGAATGGAATTGCGGCAAGTTCTAATTCCCCGGAATGGAATTGGAATGGAATGGAGGCGCCCATTCCGCAACACTGGTTGAGGTTTGTTGGAGGCCCCTTCTGTATTATTAATCCAGGGCGTCCACCGCGTCAACAATAGTTACTCCTTCGTGGTAACACTGCTAAAATGGCACATCAAGGCAAGACGCCTTCTTTTGCAGAATATTTCTGACGGTATGATGCGCTGCACAGCTAGATACAGGACCGCCAGGGGTCAGCAATGTTGACACCGAAGTGTCTTTTCTACTGCAAAAATCAATTCTAGAAAAAATCCAGGATGATTTCCGGCGCAGCTATCTCTTTTGGTCGGCCGATACATCACAATACCAAACAAATTTCGGGGGGGGGGGGGGGCTGAATCCCCATAAGCCGCCACCACCCCCTGGCTACGCCCCTGATATATATATATATATATATATATAAACTGGATGTTTCAAGAAACTGTGTCCAATATCCTCAAAAAAATCACGAAAATGCCATGTTTGCTCGCTGTTTTCAAAAGTGTTTTTTTCTGTCGCGGGTTGCATCTTCAGATGGTTGAAGACATCATTTGCGACAGTAATTAAGAAAATTAAATTAATTAACCTTTTTTATTAGTAGAGTTATGCGGTTATCTCAAAGGGAGAATTGAAATTATTCATTCGAAAACCCCATTGCCGCTTTGGGATATAGAAAAGGCGGCCTCTAATAATTATTGTGGCGTAATTAATTTCAGAGAAATTCAACGGCGAAACCGAAACCCAAACACCGATGAGCGCAGACGACTAGAATGACGTCACTGTTCAAGACAACGATAAGAGAGGTGCAGTTCTTCCCCGTTCGTTAACGTATGTGCGTCATGCGTGCCACTACTGCAAGCACAGCCCACACACCTACACAACGAAGTCGGTTGATGGTTGATATAATGACGTTCACTCATTCTGGACGTCTCAGACGAACGTGGCAGTTGCGCTCTTCTGCGTTTCGGTTTCGGTTTCGCCGCTGAATTTGGGAGAATTACATTACTTCATAATTATAGAGACCGCTTTTTCGAAATCTCAAAGCTGCAATGGGTTCTTCGCATGAAGGACTTCAATTCATCCATTTGACTTAATCGCCTAACTCCACTAATTAAAAAGTTAATTAACTTAACATTTTTATTTACTATCCCAAATTATGTGTTCAACCATTTCAATATACCTGCCGCTACAGAAAAAACAGTTGTGACGACAGTGAGCAAACACCGCATTTTCCTGATTGTTTGAGAACATTGGACACATTTCTTGAAACACCCTGTATATATACTACGCAGACAACGTACAGAATGAAAGCATTTTATTTTTCCAATTTTTCAGCCTGGAACCGGCCTTCATCAGGGAAAACACTATACATCGTTTTCTGTATCGTGTTTTACCTGATGAAGGGCTGGCCCTGGCTCAAACGTTGAAAAAATAAAGAGCTTTCATTGTGAACGTCCTCTACTTCGTAGTATTGCTTCTACTGGATCCAAGAAGACGTTCTTCTTCATATATATATTTATATGTACACACAACTGAATGTTTCGGGTTTCCGCAGCAGTGATTTGCAATTATCTACCGTGGGTCTTTGGGGAGGGGCAAACTGTGCATATGTGCATGTATAATTGGGAAGATTGCTTTGTGTCACAGAGCCGACACAACGAACTTGCTCGAACGCCAAAAACAAAATTGAATATGACCCGCAAGGTTTTCTGATTAAGTGTAATATCATACGGGCTCATCTCTCAGCGACGTATTTCATGCCAGTTATGCACTGCAATCACTATGAACTCTTTGCAAACACACGAAGCAAGAATATACTCAAAGAAAAGCAAGAAAAAAACTGCATCATCAAACCCCCCTACTGCTGCTGCCAGACATCTAAAGCCTGCGTTCGTTTGCGGTAGGGACAATTTTTGGCGCAAAATGATTCGAACGCAAAAAGTTTGCAGAGTGTCGCATTACCATGCGATAATGAGATGGCAAACACAGGCGTGTTTATGTAGGACGCTGTGGATTCTCATTGGCCGAAAATTACCGGTGTGTGCGCATGGGCATGTGTGCAGGTCCTCCTGCTTTTGAACCGGCTCCCTGAGTCGAGCCACTATTTCTTGGGAGTTCGCCGACACAGATATTTTAAGCCGAATGGACTGCCGGCAGCAGTCAGGGCAACGAAGCGTTCTTTTGGTTGTAACCCAAAACAGCTTTCTAACGAAGCTTTTCTTTTTTTACTCCATCCCACCCCCGTCCTTGTTACCGCGTGTTTGGATTTGCGAACATAGCCATTAAAAGTACCATATAATGTTAATCTGAGCCCCAAAAGCGAATTGCGTGAGTGGTGACGTTCCAATATCAAAGCACACGTTGGAAGTTTTCGTAAACAAGTCATCTTGACTCATTACTTGGTTGAGGAAGCTTTGCGTAAAGATTTCTAAATCGTTGTTTCCTTAGTATAGTAGTTCCAGCATTTCAAATTTATCGTTGCTAATTTAGCTTTGGTTATAAAGAATGCCGGTCAGATGCTCGTGAATGTCGTGAGCTAAAAGTCATAACATATCACTGTCTGTGGTCGGAAAGGCTACTGTTGCCAAAATACGTCTATCAATCATTCCACACCCCCGTGTTTGGAGCCTGCATACGGCGACTGTGCGTGCATGTTAAGGCACACCTGAGTGCCTTCGCTGCTTTCAGTTACCTACGCAGATTGCTAAATTTAAAAAAAAGTCACAGTTTCACCGCAAGGGTGAAGCAATGAATGCGATAGCAAAAAATTGTAATGTTATACGAAGTGAGGCTGGCAGCTAACTCTTTTTTGGATCCGATCTCACGCAACTCTAGAAAACGCTTGTTTAAGAGAATTCTCTTCGCGTTGAAAGCGCAGCACGTAGAAGGGTACGCCGGCCCGGCCGCCGAGAAGGGGAGATGAGAAGGGGAGATAAAGCGCGCGCCCGCGCCCGCGCTCGTAAAATCAAACGTCGCCCCCCCTCCCCCCCCCCCCCGCCCGCTGTCGGCCGCCGAGAAGGGGAGATAACGCGCGCGCCCCCGCTCATACAATCGAAGGTCGCTCGAGGGACCCCCCCCCCCTCGCGTCTTTTCACGCTCACGAACGACGGGCGGGCCCGGTTATATATATACATATACATATACGGCAAATGACGCCGACGCCGACGGCGAAAACCAGCCGCGAGTGTCCATATAATTGCTATCGCAATAAAAAAAAGGTGAGAAGTTTACACTAGCTGTGTAGAGCAGCGAAGCTGTTTGATCTTACCCAGGTAGCACACATGGTCTACAAAACGTCAATTTTAGCGATAAATGGGATAAAATAAATTCTAAACCAATTTCGACGTTTCAAAAACGTCACAGAAAATGACGAAGTATATATCTTGTTTGTAACGTCTGGAAGACGCACTTTATAAAACGTTTTCTCGCCAAGCAGCCGATCGCGCCATTTGGTCCATGCATATACATGGGCATGCATGAACCGCCATGGACCGAAATTTGAACTCGAGCCTGCGCGCACCATCTCTCATTGCGATAAAGAAAGTAACGCTGAAAAGGATAAAGGCGTGTGGTGTCGACACTGCATCAGCAATCATGAAGACTTCAAATTTTGTGAACCAGTAAAGTTTACGTAACTTACTCGCAGTGATAATCGCCTAACTTCCTCACGAAGGTCTTAGCGCTGACTTTGTGCGCGCGGCTGTTGCTTCTTCAATGTCGGTTAAGCTCGTGGATTTCACATGTGCGGTCGCGCTCACCGGCCCAGGCCCACTTTTGCCTTGTTTCGTGCTAGTGTCGTAATTCATGGAGGCTATGGAACGCAGCTGTGAAGGAAACTATACTTCGCTGTGTGTTAAACTTGTGGACCCGAATGCAACTATGTCTCTGTGGAGCGACTGTTGTGCTGACTGGATGGTTAGGCCCAGTCCCATAAGGTTCCCTGCCGGAAAAATGCACTCATCAGCTTGCGCGCGGGACGCTCAAGCAACTTCCCTTCTTCTATGCTCGAGGGACGCACGTGGTTACGTTGATGCGTGATTAGATTTCTTTGGGTTTGCGGATTCTGCAAAACTACGGGCTTCTGTAGCTTTTGAAGGTAGGTTCACTTTTATTGCATTTGCGCTCAGTATTTGAGAACCATGCCAAATGAGAGAGCCTGTTGCGAACGTTGCATCAAGGGTTGCATGAGCGACATGTTTCAGCAGTACGTGACAGCGGAACTTATTCAGCATACATAATGAAGCTGTCCAAACGTAAATGCAGACCATGGTTTCCGTTCACGTTCAAACTAACATGAGCGGAAACTGTATTTATGTTTGTTAACCTAATTTCAGTAAAATGACTATTATTTCTCTTCGCCGCTTGATGAGGCATTTTCAAGATATACATGAGCTTAAGATACGTGCGCCATTTTATCGGCAGTTTCGGAATAGGGTACCCAAAATACAGCGTTCGTTGGGCACATATGCTGTTAAATGCGAAGCATTTCTTAGCGAACATCGGCGACTTTGAGCGTATCTATCTATCTATCTATCTATCTATCTATCTATCTATCTATCTATCTATCTATCTATCTATCTATCTATCTATCTATCTATCTATCTATCTATCTATCTATCTATCTATCTATCTATCTATCTATCTATCTATCTATCTATCTATCTAGCCACCTACGACTTTTTGCTCTCCTGGCCGTAGCGTTAATGGGATTTATACGAAAATTGGTATGGCATAATATGACTTTAGGACGAACATGACTGACTGGTCATATCATGGAAATCATGACTAGAGAGAGAGAGAAGGTATGTAGGAAAGGTAGGGATGTTAACTAGACTACGTCCGGTTTGCTACCCTACACGTGGGGAAGAGGGGAATAAGGGAGTAAAAGAGAGAGAGAGCGAAATAGAGTAGGAGATGTACATTGCGCACCACACACACAGTGCAGGATTTCACAGGCGGTCGCTCAGTGATCTTGCCTTCAAGAATTGTAGAAGGGTTCGTGTGGCTTTCTGGGCTGATGTACTTGGAGACCATGCACCCAAGATCTTTTCCTGAGTAAAGGGATCCAGTCTCCTCAAGGCACACTGGAGAGTCCGGCGATCTTGTTCAAAGTCGGGACAGTGGCACAAGACGTGGTCAAGAGTTTCTACACAGTTGCAGTTGTCACACTTCGATGAGCAGCCATACCAATGCGATGGCTGAATGAGTTGGTAAATGCTACGCCGACTGTGATGCTGATTTTCTTTTGTTTGTATTTGCACTCTAGGGCTGAGCCACTGCGAGTTTTATGAAAGGACAAAGCCGACTGTTCAACACACACAAAACATTTAATAAGATTAAAGCGACGAAAATTCACACACTAACAAACACATCAAAAGGTTTCCTGTACACGGTAAAGAACTCCTAAACACACACGGAACTAAAGTTCAAAGCCTTAAATTTCTACGTTTAGTCTTGACGCGGCTGAGTGGCGGGGCGGGGAAAAATGGAAGTTCCCTCTCACCAAATCGCGGCGGCTTGATTGGAGGAGGAGAGGTGGGCAGGCTGGTGTTGGCGATGAAACGGCGATTGCTCGTTGACGCTCTCGGAAGACCAGATCAGCTCGACGAGGCGACTCGATGCAAGGCTCGGACCCATGGCCCAACTGCCCTTGATTTGCACGCACCCGCATATGCAGGCCTTAGACTCGAACTTGCGAACCGTTGGGGTTCACACTCCCTGGAAAGCGCTGTCCGGAGGCCCCGGCCGGGTGAAGTCCTGTGGGCTCGGGTCCGCCACCCGACTGCCCGTCTTCAGCGCCCGGATACGACCTTCTTCTAGACTCGCTCGCTTCCAACTCCCTGCTCTCTTCTCCGCCAGGCTTGCCTCGCCCTGAGGCACACTTGTTTTCTGCTGATTGGCGTTGAGGGGCGCCGTGGTGACCAGCTATTGGTTCTTGTTTAACTTAATATTTTCATTCTTGCGCTCCGCTCTCACGCGGGATGGTCCTCGACGTCGCCGTTGTTTACGCTACACCGCACGTGTCCCCAGTCTTCTTTTCATGTCGCGCACTTTTAGGGGCGAAGCTCCTTAAAGCGGCACCCGTTCGTCCCTCGTCGTTGTCGTAGTCGTAGTGCGTAACCAGTCTTACGCTTTCACCTCCAAGGTGGTGCCGGTGGGAGATTTCTCCTTTGCGTTGTTGAACAATAAAAAATTCGCAGCGTGCGTGTTAACTAAAAGCCGAATTCTTCTGCCTCTCATTCCCCATTAGCAGCCATTGGCATGTTCCAGTAGGAAACGTTAAAAAAAAAGCCGACTTCTGTTGTCTCTCATTCCCAGTAGCAGCCATTGTTTACTTCCAAGGTAGTGCCTGGTGAGATTTCTCCTGTGCGTGATTAAACAATAAAAATTTTGTTCAAAACGCCGTTGATTGATGAAATAAACCAACGAAAGACGCCAGATGTTTTCTAAAAGCAAAACGAAAAGACGCCAGATGTTTCTAAAGCAAAACGAAAAGACGCCAGCTGCTTAACGAAAGACGCCAGGTGTTTTCTAAAGCAATGGTTTTATAATCAAAACCATATCGCGATACAGGTTTGTAGTTGACAATGCTCGTTGCCTTCGGTGTGTGCTCGTATGGATAAGGATGCCGCTGCAACCAGTGCAAGAACCACTTAGCTTACATTTCACCGACTACAAAGCGGTCATAATGAAAGGACAACGGAAACCAGCAATAAAAGTTTGATCAAACATTTAATCAATCGTTTCACGTCATTTTTATCGGGCGAATTAACGGAAGAAATTTCACGGTTTAACCGATGATTACTTCCAGGAGCTTCGCCCAATCTCATCATCATTCACCTCGTGGATCTGCCGTCAATTTTTTTAAACAGTCGCTCAACGCGCACCACACTCATCACACCGACCCACAACCAACACATCATTGTAGAGCCACGTCGAGAAGTCTTTTATGGTAGGTGTAGTTAGAGTAATTATTCGAGGTAATGTGGGCTACGATTGGAGTTCGGTGGAGAATTCCTATGCGTAAGCGTGGCATTATGCGCGGTGTGACGAAGTTATCTTGCAGCGTCGACTCTTGACAGGGGTATGAGCAGTGTGGGCGCTCCTTCGTGGGCACATCGGGCAGCGTTGTCGGCGAGGTGGTTACCACTGATCCCACAGTGACCCGGCAGCCATTGAAAGACTATGTCGTGTCCTTGAATTAGTGTCGCAATGACTAATTTCATTGATTTGAGACACCAACTGATGGTAGTTTCCACGCCGTAGACTCATTGAAGGGCCGCCTTGGAGTCGCAGAATATGGCCCACTTACCAGAAGATTTTTTTCATAAAAAATTTCATTGCGGCTAGAAGGGCGGCAAGCTCGGAACCCGTAGATCTCGTGACGTGTGAGGTCTTGAACTTGAGGGTGATTGATCGAGATGAAACCACAAAGGCGCCCGTCGAACTTCCCGAGACCAACCCGTCTGTGTAAATATAAAGTGGGTTAGCGTACCATATATGCAAAACCTCCAAGGAGATCTGCTTGAGGGCTGCAGATGACAGGCTAGCCTTTTTATATATCCCCAGCACTTCAAGGTGCAAAGGGGGGACTTGCAGGCACAATTCCGGGCATAGCGGTATTCTTGCGGGCGAGAACCTCCAGAAGATGGAAGGCTGGTTAGCCGCAACAACTATGGAAAACTCTTCCTTCGGTCTTTCTAGTGGCAGACTAGCGAGGTGATGGTCAGACACTCTGGATATATGGCGAATATGCGCCCGGAGGGCTGTCGACAGTTATATATATCCTAATCGGGTGGTCTTTGGCAATGGCAATCGTTGCGACCATCGCAGAATATGGCCGGAATATCGCACATGCTTGGGGTTACCTAGGTGTGCTAACACCTAGGTAACCCCAAACATGTGCGAAGGACTTGCCCTTGAATGCTTTGCAGGACCCGGACGTTAGTCCTCCCGGCGTTTGAAAGCACCGGTGTGCTATACCGCAAATACCCCAAGAAGAGTGCTCTGTACAGTTGCAGCATAGCTGATACGGATGTAGCCCACGTTTTACTGGCGAGAAATCTCATTACGTGGGGGGACAGAGAGGTGAGCCTCTTCCTCAAGTGCGAGATGTGAGCACTCCACGAAAGATGTCCGTCGATAATGACGCCCAAGAATCGGTGACATCTCTTATACGAAATTCTTATGTTGTCGATTGAAACGGGATACCAGAACATCGGCTTGCGGGTAAACGGGACTAACGCGCACTTCTTGGTATAAATCTGAGGCCTCGAGCACGGACGTACTTCGACGTTATTCTCGCTGCTTTTTGGAGCCTTGCACGTATCTTGGGTCGCGTCACTGCCAAAGTAGGGCTGAGAACCCCACCCTGCGGAACGCTACGAGAGGTGTAATGGTCAACGGTGCGGCCTTCCACGGTTTGCATGAAGAAGGATCTTTTCAATAGGTAGCTCCGAATCCTTGGAAACATTTCTCCACCGATTCCAATATTTTCCAAGGCATCGAGAATGGCGTCGTGCGTTACGTTGTCTTAGACCCCTTTCAAATCGAGGAACATAGCAAGGGATATGCGCTTGAGGTGTTTCTGTTGTAGCACAATGGTCACAAGGTCTATGACATTATCTACAGAAGAGCGGTCTCGTCAAAAACCAGCCATAGCCTCTGGATATATATTGTAGCGCTCTAGGTACCACTCGAGGCGTGTGAGGACCATTCTTTTCATTACTTTTCCCACGCAGCTGGACAGCGCAATGGGTCGCTACGATGCCACGTCAAGCGGTGACTTTCCAGGCTTGAGGATCGGTACCAAGAGGTTGGACTTCCACCTTTCAGAAACGACGCCATCAATCCATGGCTTGTTTTAGCATTGCAGTAGCTGGTCGCGGCCGCGTCCTCCAAGATGGCATAAAGCAGCGTATGTAATGCCGTCCGGCCCAGGTGACGATGAACACCTGGAGGTGGCTAGAGCCGCATCCAGTTCCGCGAGTGAGAAAAGCACATTCAGTTCAGGGACGCGCGCTACTGGAACATCGTCGAGAACCTCGTCACTCATGGCGACCAGATCGCCCTCAATCCTCACACAGAAATCCTTGGCAATATAAACCTGCAGGTGGCCTTGTCGGAGAGCCAGTGTGCTGAATGGATGTCGTTGTTGTGGAGTCGAGCCAAGGCCACGCACCGTTCGCCATATAAGGAAGATACGCCCGCGAGGATCAAGTGATTCGCAGAATTTCTTCCACCGTTGGTCCTCCAGATTGTCTATTCGACGTCGGATTTTCTTTTGTAGACGCCGGGCATCTCTGAGGTCATGAATTATTAGTGCACCTGTACCTCCTCTCAGCACGCCTACGAATCGTTCTTAATCGCTCAAGTTCCACATCGAATTCTGTACGTTTTGATATGTACGTAACGGAGCTCTTAATCGCTTCCCACACATTTACAATTACTTCCTCCAGGCCGCACGCGACACCTTCGCAATCCCCCCTTCGTCTTATACTGTCCAATTAACTTTCTGTGAACTGAAGAAGAGAAATTTCCAAAACCTGTGACCTTCAAATACGTTGGAATATGGTCACTGCCGTGAGTCTCTGTATATGTGAACCATCGCACTTGTTGAATGAATCGCCGTGACACCAGTGCCAGATCCAAGCAACTTCTGTATCTTGAGACTCCTGTCTGCTCATCTTCAGCATTACTGTGAGCCTTACCTGGATTCACGTTTATACTCACGTCTACTCATACGTATTTCTAAGCAGTATTGTTCACACACAATTTCAATATTTATTGATCAGAGGGGTAACGTACGTAGAGGGGTGCCTTGAACTCCCCCTCCCTCAACTCTGTCTAGGGAGTTCCTGATTAATATATCTTATGTCGTCATCTCTTTCAAGAAAACTGCCCTTACTGGTTCACAACCACTCATAATTCGTATTCGAAGATATTATATCAAAATGCGCCAAGAAGAGCACCGATTACACGAGGTATTGGTGAGATAGAGCATTGACACCATAGTCGAAAAAGTTAATTCTAGACTAACGGACTCATGAGTCGACTCACTAAGACTCATATCGAGCCGTGAGTCTGAGTCTGAGTGAGTCCGGGTGAGTAATATTTTGGTGAGTTTGAGTTCGAGTGAGTCCGGTTGAAGAAAATTTTCGTGAGTGTGAGCCCGAGTGAGTCCAGCTCAGGAAAATTTTGATGAGTCTGAGTCTTAGTGAGTCCAAAGCGCCAGATATATTTCCTGAGTGAGTCTGAGTGAGTTCCACTTTTTTGCCGACCTATGGCACTATCTGCTCATCTTCAGCATAACTGTGAGCCTTACCTGGATTCACGTTTATACTCACGTCTACTCATACGTATTTCTAAGCAGTATTGTTCACACACAATTTCAATATTTATTGATCAGAGGGGTAACGTACGTAGAGGGGTGCCTTGAACTCCCCCTCCCTCAACTCTGTCTAGGGAGTTCCTGATTAATATATGTTATGTCGTCATCTCTTTCAAGAAAACTGTACTTACTGGTTCACAACCACTCATAACTCGTATTCGAAGGTACTATATCAAAAGGCGTCAAGAAGAGCACCGATTACGTGAGATATTGGTGTTCAAGGGCATTGACACTAGAGTCGAAAAAGTTAATTCTAGACTAATGCACGCATGAGTCGACTCACTCGGACTCTCTGAGGCTCAGATCGAGCCGTGAGTCTGAGTCTGAGTGAGTCCGGGTGAGTAATATTTTGGTGAGTTTGAGTCTGAGTGAGTCCGGTTGAAGAAAACTTTTCGTGAGTGTGAGTCCGAGTGAGTCCAGCTCAGGAAAATTTTGGTGAGTTTGAGTGAGTCCAAAGCGCCAGATATATTTCCTGAGTGAGTCTGAGTGAGTTCCACTTTTTTTCCGAACTATGCTCGAAACAGGTAGATACGTTGGAATTCCGTCATTCATAATGTGAAGTTCGGGGCCTGAGGCAAATTCAGCAAGTTTCCGGCCCCTGGAATCAATTTTGGTACTACCCCAAAGCAAAAATGAGCAATAAAATCACCATTGATAATCCTATGGACCAGGTGTCGCTGTCAAGCTGTCATGCAGTCTTTCACTGTCGAACTGAATAGATGGCGAGATGTAGGCGCTGATAAGCGTGAAGGCTACCTTCTGCTTTGTAACGCGCAGGCACACGTACTGATTTCCGTTATGTGGTTGCACCATATGTGGAATGTAGGTGAGATCTGTGCGGATATATATAATGACTTTGCTGGGTTCACCACAAGTCGATGAGGTGAGGGATTCGTAGCCAGACAGCTTCATCTCTTTTGACAAGTTTGGTTCACACATTACCAATATAGGAAATCTGTTGCAGAAAACGTACTGGCCAAAACAGGAAATCCGTGATTTAAGTAATCTGGCATTCCACTGGAAAACCGTCGCACTACGCTCTTCTTCACGGAATGAAGGCGGCGGACAAGACATTGTGTCTACGCAAGGTTAGCAAGCACTAGACTCAGGGCATCCAATACTTGCACTGCGCATCGTGCTGTTGGCGTGTTCATATCGCCTACAAGGGTGCGTATTGCATCGATCATGACTAACTTGTCATCAATAGTATGATTTGCGTGCCATGGCCGTGGTGCTCCTGCGGCCGTTCCCTTAATTTGATACATCCAAAAATTGGTATGATGAGACATTTCTGCATGACCAGCATAGATTACACGTGGTAACACGAAAATCGTGATGTGCATGTCATGTACAACCTGATTTACACGCCAGGCTCATGGCACGCTCGCGGCCGTTTCGCCAGCTTGATATACACTAAATTTAGTATTGCGTGACGTGACTGTATGACGAATATAAATGCCAAGTGGTCATATGGAAATCATGACATGTCATGAGCAACATGACTTGCATGCTACGCTCATGGTACTCCCGTGGCCGCTTCGCTAGCTTGATATACACCAAATCTGGTTTGCGTGACGTGACTGTATGACGAACATAAGTTTCAGGTGGTAATATGGAAGTCATGACATTTCATGTGCAGCATGACTTGCATCCACGCTCATGGCACGTTCGTGGCCGTTTCGCTAGCTTGATATACACCAAATTTGGTATTCCGTGACTTTTGACTGCATGAAGAACATAAATGGAAGGCGATAACGTGAAAATCACGACATGCATATCATGTACAACGTGATTTATATGCCACGCTCATGGTGCACTTGCGTCCAGTTCGCTAGCTGGACACACACCAAAATTGGCATTGTGCGATGTGACTGTATGAGGAACATGGCAGGTCCCAACGTGGCAGGTCCTAAATGGCAGGTCCTAACGTGTAAATCATGGCATGCATGTTATGTACAGCATAATTTCCTCCTTGCTGGCTGCATCGTATTACATCGATTTCCCACGATGCGTGGGATCTGCCGAATTTTTTTGTGTGTGTTTGTGGCTGCCTTTCATCGCCAAACATTTCCATTATTTCTTGTTTGCGTCTTCCTATCACTTCTTCTCTCTCTGCCTTTTTTTATGATTCCTCGTCTTCTCGAACCATAGTTGTTTGCGGGTCACCACAGGAAACACCCCAATATACTTACAAAAAAGAAGAGAGCAAAAGGAAAAAGAGAAACAGCCGGACACATCACAAAAGAAGAAACACGGAGAAACTTGAGCAAAATGGAAGAAGGAACACGAATAAAAAAAGAAAAGGGATGGCAAAACTGTGAGAAATGGCGGTTTTCATTTGCCGAGTCATTGATGCGTAAGCCGGACGGCCGCCCGGGAAGCCATGAGACGCTCGGATGCTCGAAGCTGGAACGGGCGAGAGGCCGGATCCGAGTGAATGTGATGAGTTTCGTCATTTTCTCTTCGAGTCGCAGCAGTTTCTCGCTTTCAGAC
>JALIZH010016296.1:0-17422 GCA_030522465.1 Rhipicephalus appendiculatus | reverse complement strand
GTAAAGTAATTCATCATTACTGTGGCTTCCGCGATTAGCACCTGCTACGCGTCCGTCTCAGTCGGCTTGTATTCAGTAGAAGTGCAACTTCGGCAACGCCTTAACGCAACGCAAGGTGGCGACTTTAGCCCAAGCGTCGGCCTCGCTCATAGCGTCCATCCTAACCAAAAATGCGACGCGCGCTTCCCTCCAGTGGCTGTAAAAATTGAAGGACACTTTGTACATTCCAAAGTGCGTTCGGCGAAAGCGTGTAGCCATTCCACTGATTATGCCTATCTTTTTTCTTTTACACTCTCAGTGGGATAAGACACAAACCGAATGGGTGCGTGTTTTCTTCTTTAATTTTTTACCGCGAATCACAGCGAGACGCGAGACTCATCTTCCTCCGTTCGCATGCGTTAGTATTTTCTCGCGCTTTGCGCATCGTGCAAACGCCATCCGCGTTCCAGTTCTTAAATTGACGGACCCTTTGTAAATTGGAAAGTGTATTCCGTGAACGCCTGGGTCCATTGAGACGGGGTCGGTCAGAATGATTCCAAACGCTGGGCATAGCGACGCTACGCAAGCAAAACGCGAGCACTGTAGAGTCCGACGCGACCGGCGTCCGTCTGCGCATCCCGGCGGTCACCTGGCTCCGTGCCAGAGCTCGGATGGACGGACGGACTGACATGGACGGATGGACGGAAGGACGGACAGACGGATGGATGGACGGACGGACGGACGAACAGACAGACAGACGGACGGACAGACGGACGGACGGACGGACGGACGGACGCCGGACGGAGTTCGGACGGACACCGGACGGACACCGGACGGACGTGAGCATGAGACATTAAAGGCTTTCGCCTTAAAGATTACACCATCTCCCGCTAGAGGGAACCATGTGTAGATGCGAAGCAGCGGGCGCTAACGCTTACACTGGCGGCGTTCACGCTGGCGCTCATCGCAGCGTTGCACAGGAGAGAAACCTGGGGGGTGCAAAGCACGCAGTGATCGACCGGTGTTTCCTACTGGAACATCCCAATCGCTGCTAATGGGCGATGAGAGACAGAAGACTCGGACTGGACACAGAGACCCGCAGTCCGCTTTTAGTTAATGCGCACGCTGCGAATTTTTTATCGTTCGACAACGCACAAGAGAAATCTCCCACCGGCACCACCTTGGAGGTCAAGATCCATTGCCATATATACGGAGTGGCCAGTGAACGGTTGTGCAGCGCGAGCAGTCGGTTTTTTCAACCAAGAAACTCGCTAGCAGACGCTGCCTGCGTCGGCGTCGCGAGGGGAGAGAGGGGGGAGCGTAGGAGAGGGGAAGACGCGCATGCGCAGAGGGGGTGTGGACGCCGCGGGCAGGGATGCCTAGAGAAGAGAGGGGGGAGCGTAGGAGGGGATAGAGGGAAGGGACGCGCATGCGCAGTGAGGGTGTGGCCTCCGCGGGGAGGGATGCCTAGAGGAGAGAGAGGTGGAGAGGAGGTTTTTATTTTTATTTTTTTTAATGGGTTGGCGCATGCGCAGTGGGGGGTGTGGACGGATGCCGGACGGACGGACGGACGGACGGACATCGGACGGACGTGAGCATGAGACATTAAAGGCTTTCGCCTTAATACCGCGTTCCTCGCTTACGCTCGCCCCGAGAACAGTCGCCGCCGGGCTACTAGGGCGACAGGACGCACTCAGCGTTACCCTCTAGTTCGACCGTGGCGTACGTTCAATCACACTTTAACGCGGGATGGCGACCTTGGCCCGAGTTCTGCGCCCCAATAGCGAGGCTCTTCTGGTGTCACGACTCTTGCTACCACATCTACAGCTACCACAATAATTTGTTTAATCGTTGATCATGTACGTTAGTCGCGGCATGGAGATGTACCACCAAGCGTCAACATGGGTGCATCCACATTATACGTTGTGCAAAGTCTCCTGTTTCAATGTACAGCACACATACAGTTACCTCTGTAGGGGGGCACGTTTTACTTTCGTGTTATACCGACTCCTATGACGGAGGGATCAACCATGTTTTTACCATGTGACCTGGCGTAACTCAAAACGCTGGCGCAAGGAAATAAGGCTGCTGTAGTGAGCGACGCGACCTTCGTGCTGTCTACCACTTCATCGCAAATCGAGCGGTGAGAACGCCACACCTGCAAAGGTATTAGCCGTCTTCCGATCTGTCTACAAGGCAAGGCGCGCGCATGCACTGGGGACTATGCCCGGCAGCTTGAAAGAAAATTAGCGCGACAAAAGCGAGGACGAGAATAGAAGACAGACTGCAGCGCTGACTCGCAACTAAATTTTATTCCGAAAAGAAGCGGATTAAATAGCATCTGGAAAACCTAAGAAAAAAGAAACAACTGTCGCGCATGCTCAATGTGACAAAACAAACAACAAATAACCAAAGGCTATGTGGCTAATGAGACGTGGACGTGACGCAAGCTATCCGTGAGGTATGATACTTCTGCATGTGATAGTGCTAACGAAGGCTGGCTGATAAAATTATCACCTTCCAGTAACATATATGCAGAACGCCTCCATGATCTCCCGTGAGCGCTGGTCTCTGTGGCAATTCAAGATTTCCGTTTTATCAAAACAAGGTTTACAAGCACTTCTTTGACAATGAATGGCCAAATGTGAACCTGTGCCGTCTTTTACATTACGCGCATGCTCCTGAATTCTGATGTTAACACACCGACTAGTTTGCCCAATGTAAAACTTGTTGCAGGAACATGGCACTTTGTATACTGCATTAGTTCGGCAATCTACAACCTTATTCCTGTGTTTTACCGCGCATTTTTGCCGTTTGTCATATTTTTCCCCGTTTAACTGCCTATGCACAGCTAGACACACCTGCCGCAACTTGTGGCCAAAGCTGAATACAACATCAACTTGGTACCTACTACCCAAATTTTTAATCCCGTGCGACAGCCTATGCACATAAGGAATCACTGCTACATTCTTTCGAGTGGTAGTGTGATTACCTTCTGTTCCCTTCTGCCAAGCTTTTACTTTCTTTGACACTTTTTCGCAGGCCCTCGTGATAACCCATTCAGGGTATCCTGCTTCTTTAAGTCTTGAAACTTGCTTTGTGAAGCTTGTTCATCTGTGTGCGGTTGTGAAGCGTCATCGTGACCAGCTTACACGTGAAATACTGGAGGCCCTAGAAATAGCTAGGCTGGGTGACGCATGCGTGAGAAGGCCTTCAGTTGCCTTGTCAGAAAAGGAGGTTGTTTTAGGGGCGAAGCTCCTTAGGGTGCGGGTCTGTCCCTCCTCTGTAGTTGTCGTAGTAGTAGTAGGTAGGTAGCCACGTGTAGTGGAATGTACCCACTCCACGTGATAAAGAGGACGATGACGCAGTATAGTGGAATGTACCCACTACACGTGATAACGATGACGTATAAGCGCGTTCCAGTATAGTGGAATGTACCCACTACACGTGATAACGATGAAGTATAAGCGCGTTCCAGTATAGTGGAATGTACCCACTACATGTGATAACGATGACGATGACACTGATGACCATGAAATATAAGCGCGTTCCAGACCACACGTTCTCTTTCTGCCATGGATGAAAATGATCGAGCTTCGCCCACTCATCATCATTCACTTCGTGGATATGGCGTGATTTTTCTATCTGAATGACTGCACGCGCAATGGAGCATGCTTTTCGGTGATGATGCTGATAGTTCATTTATCTTCGACTAGTGATTTTATTGCGATAGCAATTATATGGACACTCTCGGCTGATTTTCGCCGTCGCCGTCATGTCCCGGATATGTATATGTATGTGTATATATACAAAAGCCACCAAGAAAAATATATCAGTAGAAAATGTTCCAAACCACTTGGCTGGGGGTTCCAAACCACTTGGCAGCCTGCTGTGCTAGCCAACACAGCCACATGCCATGCTTGTGCCAGCGATATAACGGCGAGCTATTCATATGCAGCATTTACCGCTCGCGGTACCCAGATCTCGGAACAGCTTGAGCGTGTTTTCTATCATGCAACGCTTCTACAGTTTCTTTCAAAGTGAAAACTGCCCTTGAGACGCGCACAAAAAAGTGGCTCCCTTCTGTACCACTCATGATGTAGAAGGAAAAAAAAAGAACACCGGGCACTCTCGGCGTCAAACGCCACCGCGTGGCAGGAGACGCAGAGGGGCCATTTCACGTGCCTCAGTTTCAAAGAAAAAGAAGTATCAAACAGCGTCGAAAAGTCTAACAGTATCATATAATCAATCCTTAGCCAGTCCCCCCTTAGTGGGTATGAGCCATGTCAGAGGCAACAACAACAACAACAACATCGTCGGGTTCTGCATTGTGGACACTCGCAGCGCGTTGCTAAAATACAAACACGTAACAACTGCGACAGTTGTTAGTTCACGCTTGTCCTGTGTATACCTGTCGTTTTCGAGCGTCTTCTTTGTGCTGCAGCGGCGCGCTGCAAGTATCGAGCTGCTTGTCGTTCTTCGTGTGACAAACTAATTTCTTGCTATCGCATTCATTTCGTCGCCCTAGTGGCGAAACTGGGACTTTTTACAGCGAAAGCTGTTATGAGATCACAACAAGGGTCGTTTTTGCGCCGTAGTAGTGTCCGTAACCAATATCGCACGAAATAAGAAAAAAACTAAATAAATAGAAAATCACCTACGACAGATCGGGAATCGAACCCGGGTCCTCTGCGTGGCAGCCCAGCACTTTACCACTGAGCTACGCCACTGCTTGAAACTGCGGTGCAAACTGATCCTATGCAGGCTTCATGTCGGGTAAGAAATCGCGTTAACGTGTGTTGTAAAGCGTTCTAGAACAGTGAAGTAACAACCAGGCGTCACACAATACGAATTGCGTAACGAGTGGGTCGTTCAATGCTTCAACCCATTACAAAATGGCATAATTCTTCATCGTCGTCAGCCACAGAAGCAACAAAGTGCACATAATGCGTTACAAGTGTGTAGCGGGTACCGCGCTTTTCCGAAGAATGAAGAATATTGGTCTAGTAGACGCTTCCCCACTACACAAAAATTATGATGATTTATGGCGTAGTGGGTACCACGTAAGTGCGCTTGTAGTAGTTGCCCCAAGAGTGTTTAAAAAAGGTTCTAGAAAGGCCGCCCTTCCAGCTTTCGCTGTGCTGCGCGTTCCGCGCAGGCCTGGCGGTTTTTTTTCTTCACCTTTTCTAGTCGAAGATTTTGTTTGTTTACTTCTTATACGCCTCTTCTTCCTGTGTTCACATCCTTCTGCAAGCAGAGTCGCAAGTGAGTGATTTGTAGACGCCGGCTCAATTCGCTGCATTTCAATAAAGATTTCTCTCTCAATCTCTTATATATCGTTGACGATTGTCCAAAGGATACAAAGATAACATTTTTCATATTTCGCGGTAATTTTTTTTTGGGTAGCTTCCAGGTAAAACTATTTGGATAGGCAGCTAAACTCTATAATTAAACCAGATCGCGCACGGTGGCTTTGAAGGGTCACTAGAGCTACGTGTGCCCTTAATTCTTTGGCTCCATCGATAGTGGACGTTCCCGTGGCGGCGTTTCTCTGCCTCTATAAAGGCAGCTTATGAGATACAGTTTAAAAGAAGACCATCGAAATCTATGTTTAACCATCTTGAGAAACTTCAGCCAAATCCCACTCATGGTGGGACTCAGTTTCGTGTGAAGGAGTCGGCAAGTTTGATATCTTTGGGTAAACTTAGTAGCCGTGTAAATATCGTGAACTTGCCAGGAACGTAGACTACACCGACGTGTCGAAGGCACCACATGGTCCGGTGTAAGTTCGGCACTCTCGTTAAAGCGATGTCGGCTTTATCGCAACGAAGTGTACTGTCCTCGTCAAAAGGAAACGCCCACAGCGGAGCGCGTGGCCAAAGCATTAGCAACGGAACATTGCGCGCCGTCTAGTCATCACCATTGACGGGCGCGAACATTCGGTTTGGGAGCGCTGCGTGATCCCCTACAGCGCGATATTTTATTGCGATGGGAATTATATGGACGCTCTCGGCTGGTTTTCGCCGTCGGCGTCTCCGTTGCCGTCTCCGTCATGTCCCGTATATATATATATATATATATATATATATATATATATATATATATATTTATAAAAGCCACAAAGAAAAATAAATCAGAAAAATGTTTCCTACGCTCGGCATTGAACGAGGGACCTCTCGCTCTGCAGCGCGCGGCGCTAACCGCTGAGCCAAGAAAGCACACATCCTTCAACGTTCAAACGGCGAGCCATTTATATACAGCGTGTTTTCAGCATTTCCAGCGAGATGGCGCAAAGGGCGCGCACGGCGGGGCTTTAGCTCGGCGCCCCGCTCGTCGCGACGCGCGCTCATCTGCCACGCGTATACTTTGCCCCGTGGGGGGGTAGACGCCCGTGCACGCTGGCGCTTATCTCGCGGTGGGGGGAGGATTGTACGTCTTGGGCTTCCGCCGGAACGATTGCGTTGTAATTACCGAGCACAGGAAGGTCACATATCGCTCGCTGCAGTGACCTTCGCTCAATGAAGGTCACATCGCTCGCTGCGCTCGCTGCAGTGCAAGAGCACGCTTTTCAAACACAGCGAAGTAACAGCTGTGACACGTGTTAGTTCGCGCTCGTCTGTACCTGTGAATACATTTCACGCGTCGTTTTTGTTTGAGCAGCGCGTTAAGTGTCGAACTGTGAACATTGTTAGTTCGCCCTCGTCCTGTGCGTGTTGTTTTCGTGCGTCATGTGTGCGCGAGCAGCGCGCTGCACGTTTCGACCTGCTTGCCATTCGTCGCTTGACATGCCAATTTGTTGCTATTGCATTCATTGCTTCGCCTTGTGGCGAAACTGTGACTTTTTTTTTGTTTCTTCTTTTCGTTTTCAACTGCGCAGGTGTACAATGCGTGGTTTGTCGAATAAAGTTTTGTTGTAAGTCAGCGCTGTTGTGCGTGTCTTTCTCTGCCTGGTCTTTCGCCTTTCGCGCTGTTTCCGTCCAACATGTCGTACCAACACGCCCAAGCAACCACTTTAGCTGCTTTTATCTGAGCTTTAAAATCGTAATCGTAATCGCAACATACACACATATGTTTCGACAATAGCAACGGTTTTCTATATACCATGACAGCGGACAGTGACAGTCGAAGGTAGTCTCACAACTACCTTGCAGCACTGCCAAAGCTACGAGGAATACACAGGCAGCATCCTTGCGCAGCACGTAATATAGTTCCAAGCGTAATTGTTTCGTTATCAACAAGGTATAAGGGTTTTAACTGTGCTTCTTGCATGACGCGTTACAGCGATGCGCGTTACTTTAGGCCCTTCACGAATTCACTATGCATTTTCTAAAATGTTACAGGCGGGTAACCGTTATAGCCACCCTAACCGCGATGACGTACCGCAACATGGCAGCCCCCCATAGAGCCCACTCCATCCGCTTCCATCTAAATTCGTACTTCTTACTGGCTCTCTGCCTGGAGAGCAAGGAATAAGTGGTATAATGTGTCATCGCTTAGTCTCATCTAACGCTGAGGGCAAATCATCAGGTATCTTTTTTCTCTATTATTTATATCGCTCGTTTGTTTTGATGCTGCTGGGGCTACCAAGACAGTCAGGGTTGCCGTTGGGTGGACTTGAAAAGGAGCCAGAACTCAAGCCAAAAGTAGCCAATGTAGCCATGCAATTTAATATTATCGCCAAATTTGTAGCCACATGGATCATAAGTGGTATTATGAGCGTATTCTTTAGTATTGATCAATAAATAATATCATTTTGAATGAGTAACACCATAGAAAGTCACCGATAAGTTGGAAATAACTTAAATGAACGAATTATGATAAATTCATTACGCGTGTGTATACTTTAGGTAGAAAGTATGAGTTCTTGCCAGACACAAAGCTATGTTAGAATATTCCAGCCAGCAAGTCAGTAGGGACATGTAAGTTGAAACAGATTTTCCTTGAAGCTGCAGACCAAATTCTGGTTGTAAATGAACAGGCCAGCTAAATTTTGTTGCAGATGTCTGTTTTCCCAAGTTTACACGGGAACACGCACTGCGCATCAAAATTATTCGTAAAACTTGCGCGTAGCATCCCAATGGATAGCGGGAAGCTTGAGCACCGGGCTGGCCACGCGTTCGTCACCTTGCACGCAACTTCGCCACTGCGTATTTGGAGACGCGCTAAGCGTCGCGTAAGGGTGCCTGGATGCGCACCAACCTGGTGGATGGAGGACGACCTACGCATCGGCTGAAGCGAGAGAAAAGCTTAAAACAATGTATTTTGTCTGCAAAAATGATAAAAAACTGTCCATCTAATGCGCCAAATCAGCACTTTAAAAGTAGCCAGAAAATAGCCATGGCGCCAACTGCAAGTTTTTGTCGCCAGACGGTGTCGAAAAGTAGCCAATTTGGCGCAAAGTAGTCACCAACGGCAACCCTGAAGGCAGTGCCGAGCGGTAAAAGCGGTTTGATGGCAACTGAACAGATGGCGCCACAACATTAGCGTCCGGTGATGCGTTGACGATGCGAAACACGCTGAATGTCTGTATTATTTTCTGTGCCAATAATTTGCTGTTCCACTCGAGAATGGTACGCGATGGCCGCTGCAAGTACGTCGATTGAATATGCGGAGCGTTTTAGGTCAAACATACAGTATTTTCCGAAAGGAGCAAGATTAGTAGCGCTAAATGCGTCTTGTGCTGTCAAAAAAAAAAAAAAAAAAAAAAAAAAAAAAAAAAAAAAAAAAAAAAAAAACCGGTAAAAGCGCCAATATGAACGCTACTATAAAAAGAACCGCATTCCTCACAAACGCCAGCGAACGCGCCCTGTAAAAGATGTGTGTCTGAACATCAAAGAAACGGCGAGGGGGCGTTCCCGAAGAGGTTTTTGCTATAGTCAGTGACAAGCTAAGAATAAAAAGTAAACTCTACCGCTGTTCATTTGTATCATGCGCGTCCAACTACGGCCGCTCTTTACCATGACGTAACGGGCAAGACAAACCAATGAAAAATGCAACATGGCGCCGTTCGCGACGAGAGGCGAGGTACCGCTGCACCGAGACCGTGAGCAGTTAATTCGAATTTTTTGTGGTGTCTCTTTCTACCAGAAGAAGCTCTTTCCTACTGTTATCCTCACATACGTAGCATCATCGTCGCCGGTCGTCATTCGATGCAGTAGAAGCTTGTGACTGTGCCGCGTTTGAAGTGCACCGAAGCGGCAGCTAGCAGCTCGGACGCGCCATCGCGTTCCGTCGTTTCGGCAGCGTCAAGTTGCATCACGGCGTGTGTTCTTTCCATCGCTCGGATGCACCAAGCATATCACCTGAGTGCCACCATATCGGCGATTGTCGCGTTCATTCGTGTGCAGTGAGGTGAAGTCGGAATGTGCGCGTCTGTGCTCGAATACCGTCTGCAAAAGCCATAGCATTAGCGTTGCCACATGTGCATGCGTGTGTGTGTGTTACTTGGAGCTCGCAACGTGGGAATCTTGGTGATCTACTACGCAATACGCGGCGCTGTGCGTCGCTATAAATGGCGTATGTGCGGACGAAGCGAAAGAGAAAAAGAGCGACCATCATAACCCGCTAGCGCAACACAGTAAGAAAGTAAACAAACCAGGTACGGCGAAGATGCTGTGGCGTGTGCATTATAAGGAGATAACTGTGGTCATCCGGTGCGTGTGTGATTATGTGACGTGTGTCACCAGCCCAGAATGATGTGCTAGGTCGAAGTGCCCGTCGCGTAAGTCTCACGCTCGATGCACGAACGCCTTGCATGAAAAACGCCGTGCGAGGTAACCGTTGTCTACAAACAGCGAAGGGATGCACGCTACATAATACCGCTGTGACGCAGGAACTTTCGATTGCATGGATCGCGAGTGCAATTGAAGTGACGCAGCTAAAACTATCATTGAGTAAAAAAAAAAAGAAAACAAAAAGGTTTTGTTTATAATGGCGTTGCCTCATACTTCACAATATCATATTTAGAATTCTGCTTTTGTCTAACGTGCGCTTTCTGTATTTTGTGTGTATTGTGTGCATATATTACGCAGTGATAATTTGTTTATCTTAAACTGCAGTGAACTCTCGTGAAGCTTGTAGTCCGTAGACCTTTCTTATAAATGCTTACCCTTCCTGTGATGCACGTCTTTTTTGTATGGTCTTTTGGCTGCTCAATTTTTCATCTTTACATTTTCTATTTTTATTTTGTGTGCCCTCCTTTTTCTCTCTCCCTGCTTGGAGGACGATGGTATGAAAGCGCATCGAAGCTTCGTAAATTGTGCCTTGATAAAGATCTGTCTCCGATTGACACGTTGACAAATAAACTGTTTCTTTTAGAAGCGTACATCCTTTTCCTGTTTGTCTTACGGCAACTGAAGACAGCCGACAGCCTCTTCGCAATATATATATATATATATATATATATATATATATATATATATATATATATATATATATATATATATATATATATAGATATATATATATATAATGTATATGCCTTTGCGCAGAGGCACACATACATAGAAGGTAGGGACCCCTCTTCCATCAAAACTGGGCCCCCTGCTGTAATGCCCATTGGGGCGATGCAGGTATGTAATAAATAAATAATAAATAAATAAAAAAGTTGAATGTTCAAGGGCTGAAGGAGTCGTGGCAGCGCCAGTGCAAGTTGTCGAAGCCAGAAACAATCTCACGTAAAACTTTTAGTCACTGCCACTTTAGCCGCGTACATCGTCTTGGCGTGAACTTAACGGCAGTGTATCCAATGACCCGCACAGTTAAGCACCATGAGCGCTACGCGCTTTTATTTCGTTGAAGCGACGTCAAATGAAGCCTTGTCGTTTACCTCAAACACGATGAAACCGCGGCAACTCCAGACGCAAATATGGTATTCACGGCAACACAAGAATCGAAATTCGCGAAGGCAATCTCAGAACGGCAGAAGGGTGTCTTGAAGGGCCAGTTGGTACATGATACTGAGGGGAAACAGCGCAAAAGTAATAATAATATCTGGGGTTTAACGTCCCAAAACCACGATATGATTATGAGAGACGCCGTAGTGGAGGGCTCCGGAAATTTGGACCATCTGGTGTTCTTTAACGTGCACTGACATCGCACAGTACACGGGCCTCTACCATTTCGCCTCCATCGAAATGCGACCGCCGGGGCCGGGATCGAACCCGCGACCTTCGGGTCAGCAGCCGAGCACCGTAGCCACTGTTCCACCGTGGCGGACGTACAGCGCAAAAACGGGACGAAGGAAGAATGACCACACAACACAAGCTCTAACAAACAACTTCGTCCCGTTTTTGCGCTGTTTCCCCTCAGAATCTCAGAAAACTCCGCTATTCTTCGCTTTGAGTCGTTGTTGCCATAGTTACTGCAGACAATGTAGAAAACTGGCGGCGAAATTTTCGTAAAAAGAAAAAGATTGCGGACGACCTTATTAAATTTAATTAATCTCCCTGTGTCGTTTTGTGAAACCTCAATAAATGGTTCCGCTATATTAATTATACGTTAAATGTAGCATTCTTTGTTTTAATACCATAATAGGCGCTGCGCAGAAACGTAGCCTTTGAGACACACGTACATTACTTTTTCGTAGACTCTGAGATGACCGCGGCGGGGGGTGCGATTTAAACAACAGATATATTGTTAAGCTGACGCTGAACGCCGTGCGTTCACGATTTCTTTTATCTAGCTTTGCTTTCTTTATTTCAATATCAGTGCAGTATTGGAAAATATTGTTTGTCTGCGTGAAAATTATTGCCAGTGTTAAAGAACTACTTCGTTTGTAGCGCGGAGGCATGCAAAATATGAGCGATGTGGCCTAGTGGGCGGAGCTTATATTTATTCTTAGGCTGTCACCGACTATAGTTATAATAATTGCAGGGAGCAAGTATCGACAAGGTAGGTGAGCCGACGCCAAAAAGACAACGAACAGACGATGCGACGCGGATGAACACGTCTTAAGGGGCCACCTAGCTGCACGGCATGGCGAGGCCGAGAGTCCAGATCAAGTGGGCCCTCCACTCACATACCGAGACATATTAAAGGGACCCACAACCAATTTTTATAGTACCCGTTTTCTTGAGTGCAACGGATAGCTTACCGGTCAGAGCTTGTAATCACGAAATGGTAACGCGGAAAACGCCGTAGAACATTTATCATCAGAATTTTTCGATGTGCGGCGATTATGCAGTCTTAAGGAGACATGCTGCAAACAGTGGATGCGATCGCGATAGCGATTATACGCCAGCGGTGATGAAAAGTGAAGCCCTAAGTATAAACACGTAATGTTATGTATGTCGAGCCTGCGGTACCGCGACTACTGCTCTCTGGCGTGTTAAATTATTTTAGAAGAGTTACAGCGCTTTTTTGGGGCTTCTTATGCAAGTACTTTGGCCATACGCAGGTCCTTTTTTGGACTTTTAGCAAAGCCAAGCTGAGCTAAGCCTTCGAAAACGAAACGACGCTTTTACACGTGAACGACAGTAAGTCGACGGCATTTCGCGTGCCGCAGCGATCGCATCCGCAAACTCGCGTGCTACTCTCCAATGTGTCCGACGCGACGAGAATCGAGCTGCGCTGGAAACGCCGCGCGCATGCGCCACTGCCTCCGTTTCACTGGAAGCCACGAAAGCAGCGCCGCTTTTCATGCTCTACTATTTTTACCTTGTAAGCCGCATAGAAACAAACGGGGATGGACAATAACATACATATTCAAATTTTAAGCCCTTATTCTGGTGTGCATAAAATCATGAGACTACGTACAGCAAAGTTATTAAGACTTCATACTTGTGGTTCATGAATCTTGCGCTAGGCGCGCGACATGCCGGCTCTCGTTACTTTTGAATGCGATTTAAAAATATAAATCCTGCACAGATCGCGAAAAGTATGCTGTCATCTGTCACCATAATTGCCGGTCTTATCATTTCCACCGGGATCTAATCACCCGTTCTGGCCAGTTGTGGGTCCCTTTAAGCTACTACACCAGAGCTAGACACACCATGCACCCGCCACCGCCATCGTTTTCGCGAGAGGAAGAGGCGGCACTCCGCCAACTCCAAACGCATACCTTCCCCAACCTCCTCTCCATGCATAAATTCTACCCTGACCGCTACGCAGACTCTTGCCCTTGCTATGGCAGCTCCCCAACGGTATTTCATGTCACGGTGCAGTGCGCCGCAAAATTATTTCCTCCTCTTCCCGATATCCTGCGCCCCTTCCGCACCAAAGAGCTGTGGGGCGATGCCCTCTGCGACGGACCTCCCGAGGTCCGCCAGGCCTTCGTTCAACGGGCCCGGGTGGTCGCCGATATCATCATAGGGAACCCGGACTAGGGTTCCCTCCCACATGCGTGGTTTAAATTTTTTATTTTAATAAAACGTTTCCTCTCTCTCTCTCTTAAGGGGCTTTCGCCTTTCCTATTGCCTAACAAGCCCTGCAGCTTCCACAGTGCTGCAAGGTACTTCTGAGATGGAGTATAGGTCCTAAGGTGCTTCGCCCCTGAAATTCAGTTATTAAAACTGAGGTAAGCTCGATCGTATACAGCAATCAGAGCCTTCGAGATATATTGCAAGTGTAGGTTGAAATACAGCAGTGACTGCAGCAATCAGGGTGATTCTTTGTCGCTTGCCTTGAAATAAAACTGAGACATCAAAAACAGCAATTTTGAACCGAACGCCACTGATAGTGCTGAAGATGTAAAACGAAAACGGATAAACCTGTCATCACAACGTGGTCCTCGGCACCAAATGCATGTTAACATCAGTGTTGGACGCTGTGTTTGCAAGAACAATTTAGGCAAACTTGCGCCCGTTTTCATTCTTGAAGCCGAATGCAGTCGTAGTCACCCCATTCACTTATTACGAGATGAAGGCAGGAAGAGATTAGGGTAAGGCGGGGCAAAATGAGACACGGGGCAAAACGCGACATTTTGGCTTTGCCGACCTCTATAGCTAATACAGAAAGCACTTTTCTTTGTTTCTATATTTCAGCGAGAGGCGCTGGTAGTTGTCCACCTTTTTATGTGTAAAAGTTGATGATTGCTCACAGCGTTCGCGTGGGAAAAATTACGCGGCTGGTGTCAGTGTGTTCATGACCCGTCAAAAAGGGGCGAAATTCTGCTGCATGAAGCTACTCTGGTGTCAGTAAGACAACGTAAGTATTTGTATTGTTACTTTATACTACTAGCTACATACCACCAAAATTTTAGTTCATTTGGTGCGCGTGGTCAAAGCGGAAATTTTTTTGAATTTGGGCATGTGAGGGGGGGCAAAACGCGACAAAAAGGCATTGAATTGCCTTAGAGAGTGTCGTATTAAGTGAACCATTTACTTACACTCAATATATATTATATTTTATTGTTTAGGAGGGCTCGGACGCACAAGAGAATATCATATAGAGCTTCCTGGGAAGAAAACGACGTGAAAAAGCACTGATTGCTGTTCAGGACACTCACTCCATTCGCGCTGCATCGAGGTTTTTCCGCGTTCCCAAGGATGCTGTCAAGAGGCGAACGCAAAATTGGAGGAATCTCCAAGTCAAGCCGTTCACAAACACGTCTCGGCATCGAGTTTTGATGACATTCCTCCAATACCAAATTAAAAAAAAGAAGCGCTAGAAAATTCTAATCTAGCACAGTTTTGAATTCATCGCCTCACGAAGCCCGGTTGACGAAGCTGAAAGCCAGGAAACGCCCGTGCAGTTCTGCACCAAAACGGCAAAAGGAGGCGAAGAAGATGCGTCTGAACATATCTAGCGTCCAATCGTTGAATAATCCAATGAAGTGCAAGCTTTCAACAAAATACAACAATAGCACAAAGAAAGACTGGTGGTGTTTGATCTGCAAGGAGTTTTGGAGCAAAACATCACAGGATTCTGTCTGGATTCAATGCGTGGAGTGCAAAGACTGGGGTCATGAAGGCTGCGTGAGGGCCCACGGAGTTTAATTTTAAGTGCTTCTGCTGCAAAAAATGAACAGTTAAATTTTTTTTTCACAGTGTCTCGTTTTGCCCCGCAGGGTGGGGCAAAATGAGACATCCGGTGCATTTTTTATTTCTTTTTAAAATAAACTTTTTCGACAGTGGCAACATGGTCATATTTATGTAGCACATACCTTGTACCCAAAAGAAAGTTTCTGCATTGACGTTTAATTGTAAAGAATGAAATAAAAATAAATATTCACTATTTTCAAATTTTTGTCTCATTTTGCCCCACCTTACCCTAATGCGATGCAGGTGCCGAATGGTGAAAACTGAGAATTTTTAGAAAAAGGAAAAAAAAAAGCCTTCAGTCGGTAATGGCTATAGCGCCTGTAGTCTTGTAAAAGCTCAGGCTGCATGCACATAACAATGTTCGTAGTTTTGGGGTTCTCCCGTCGGTGCTGATTATACGAAAAGTATTCGCAAAATATTCGACATTTCGAATATGTAATATTTGATTCGACTACCGAATCGAATAGAATGCTATTCGATTCGTCATTCGAAGTTTTCAAATATTCGCACACCCCTACTATTTATGCAGCTAGATGGAAGGCCACGCGAGGCAGAACTCTTGCGCGAAGCATACAGGCGTTTTATCAACCAAAGTACAAAAGTACTGTGGGCTAAGCAGGTACGACGGACGTACAGCTTATTCCGAGAGCTATTTTTAGCTGACCCAAGCATGCGAAAAAGAAATCGGCAGCTTTCCGCTGGTGAACGTTCCGGTGTAAAGTATCACTTTTCGGAAAGCCGATGTATACATTTTCTAGTTAAAGTGGCCATTATCAACAAACACATGTGCACTAAGAGATATGAGATATTCCTGAAGGCTCACTCACTCACTCACTCACTCACTCACTCACTCACTCACTCACTCACTCACTCACTCACTCACTCACTCACTCACTCACTCACTCACTCACTCACTCACTCACTCACTCACTCACTCACTCACTCACCCACTCACTCACTCACTCACTCACTCACTCACTCACTCACTCACTCACTCACTCACTCACTCACTCACTCACTCACTCACTCACTCACTCACTCACTCACACTCACTCACTCTCTTGAAGCTCTCATCTTTCCGTGAACTTCTGCCTTATTTGAAGTACACTGCAAACTATCAAGGAAATATATCCAGCCAAAAATGAACGAAAAATGCCCCCCACCTCCCCGAAGGGAATCGTGAGGAAATGCGAATGCATTTCGCGCGCGCTTCACTCCATTTATATATGGTGGTTGTGGTTCGAAGAAGGAAAAGGCGCCTAATTTCTGCAGCCCGGTCGGGAGCACGGAGCAGCGCCTTTTTTCTTTTTGCTTTTTTTTTCTGTTTTTTATTTAATTTTTATTTTTGTTATTTATTTTTATTTGTTTATTTTTTTTCTGTTTTTTATTTCTTTTCTTTTTTATTTTTCTTTCTTTTTTTTTTCATATATAGCTCCGCCGAGCTCCCGCGATGCGAGCGCCCTCACGCACCAGAGCGCGCTCCTCCTCTCCACTCACTCTCCGCTTCTACACTCTCGCCGCGGACCCCGCCGCCGGACAGCGCCGGATGCCTGAGATAGCCCGACTAAGAAATGCATTCGCATTTAAAAAATGATCCTTGATGCAGTGCCCCAACTAACCAAGTAACGAGTGTTGTTAGATCATCTAACCTGCGACTAGTCGTACTAGCTCCTCCTCGCTGACTCGTCCTCTGGCGGAAGGCTCGACAACTACAAATGCAGTCGGCGCTTCTCCAAGCTCTGGATGATCTATGCCCACAACGGCGGCCTCGAGAACCAGTGGGTGCTGGTTCAGGATGGTCTCGATTTCTGCGGGAGCCACCTGCTGGTCCATGCACTTGATCATGTCCTTGATGCGCTCCACGAAGTATAAGTTACCGGAGCTGTCGTAGTAGCCGGCATCGCCTGCATGACAATGAATGGGAAGTAGTAACGCTTTCCTTGGCACCCATACTAACGGTGTTTTGCTTGGTATTGCCGCACCCGCCACAGTGGTCTCGTGGTTATGGTGCTCGACTGCGGACCCGCAGGTCGCGGGATAGAATCCCGGCCACGGCGGCCGCATTTTCGATGGAGTCGAGAATTCTCGAGGCCCGTGTACTTAGATTTAGGTGCACGTTAAAGAACCCCAAGTGGTCGAAATTTCCGGAGCCCTCCACTACGGCTACACTCATAATTATATGGTGGTTTTGTGATGTTGAACCCCATAAATTATTATTACTTAATATTTCCACGCGAGATTTTTGTTATATTCTCATGCAACCGACCTGTTACACATGTAACTGTACTGCCTCGCACTGGAACGTCGAACACTGCGGATTATTTTAGATTGTTCTCAATCAAAGGCTGGGTACAGGGATACTATGAAACCGGTAAGCGCTCGAATACGGGGACAAGAACCTGACACACAGAGCGCTACTTCCAACTGATATTTACTGCGACACAAGCACGCCTTCTATGTAG